>CM038356.1:35851797-36113935 GCA_021464625.1 Proterorhinus semilunaris
GTCCCATTGAGATTAAAAACCTCTTTTTCAAGGAGGCGCTGGCAATGCTGCGGCAACTAATCAAGGCTATGGCAGAAAGTGTGATTGGATCACCTCATTGAATAAAATAGCAACTGCTGGAGTGGAGTAGATTTTACTTTATGAAATATTTATATTTGCACAAGTTGTACCTGATCACTTTATGCTATGTGTTAATGTAACCTAAAAGCCTGTGATATTCCAAAGGATAATTAGTAGGAAAGTCCAGTGATCCTTGTGAATGTTTTTCCATTACATTTCTGTGCTTCACAGCTAGAAGGTCCCGGGTTCGATTCCCACCTGGACGGGGCCTTTCTGTGTGGAGTTTGCATGTTCTCCCCGTGTCTGCGTAGGTTTCCTCCGGGTACTCCGGTTTCCCCTACCACTAAAAACATGTACAATAGGCCAGGATGAATGAGAGTGTGTTTGAGAGTGCATGGGGGACGACGGATGCAAATTAGCCCAAGGCTACAATCCGGTGTGGCTTGTTTACATGCATGAGACCCGTGTATGTTCATTAACATGCACTGTCCCGAACAAATAAACCAAACCAATTACTTTACTGATATAATTGATAATCTCTCTTTTGCAAGAACTTCATGGATCTGAAACTGGAGAAAAGATGACCATTCACTTACAACAGACACTTTTAATAAAGCCTCGGCAGATACTCAGTATTGGTATCGGAAGCAAAACAGCATGTCTATCTAAAACTAAGCGTGATGTATATGAAGGCAGATTTATTCAGTAACAAGCCTCCTCAATAACAGAATTATGAACCCCTCCGAGGCTCTTAGTCACTCTTTATCTGATTACAATCGGCTTCATAATCACGGTTTAATATCCAGCTAAAATTAGCTGCTGTTTGTGGAGCAAGAAGTATCAATCCACTGGGAAACTCAAACTTGGAATTTCATAATAAAATCATAAAAGTAAGACTGGTGGACAAAATGTTGTCATGAAATAAGTGCTGCTTGTATTCAGAAGGAGGAAGGAAAAGGCATTTGTATTTGCAGAAAATATGAATGTATTGATTGCTTTATTTGGCAGGGCCTGTGCATGTTAATGAGCAAGCCACTTCAGATTGTAGCCTTGGGCGGATCCGTCGTCCCCATGCACACTCTCAAACACACTCTCATTCATCCTGGTCTATTGAGTACCCGATGGAAACCTAAGCAGACACAGGGAGAACATGCAAACTCCACACAGGAAGTCTGGTGGGAATCGAACTCAGGACCTTTTTGCTGTGAAGCACGTGCGCTAACCGCTGTGCTACTGTGACGTCACCTGCAATAGTAAAAAATAACCTAATAATGTGAGGAAAAATTGTTGTAATTTTTAATGTATTGTCTCTTTAAAAATATATATATATATATATATTTATACATGTATGTATGTATGTAGGTTTTTAAACAATGCATTTTCCCTGTTTGTTTTGTACCATAAAATACTAAACCATGCTCTCCAAATAGTTCAGTGGAACTGAAATGTCATTATGTACTGTTGCATCCCTGCTGTTAGCTAAAGCTGAATTTGCCAAATATTTTGTCAATCGTGCTTTATAAACTCTGAAAGCACCATTACTTCACTGAAAGTGTTTTGCTCCATGTCTTAATACTGTGTGTCTAGGAGATGGGTTACCTCCGCCTTCATATGAAGATAATCCGAAACTGTAAATACTTCACAAATAATAAACACGAGTTGAGTTCTGAGACGTATGTGTGTGCCAGTCCTCGCAAAGCCCAAAAAGAATCAAAAACATTTTAAAATCGACTGTTCTATTGTGGCTCTTTGAGACTTTTGTGTGGTTTGAAATGATCCGATATGGCTCTTTTGATGTTAAAGGTAACCATGCTGCGCAGAGGAGGAGCTTCACATTATCAGGACGTGAGTGATTTTCTTACCTTTTATTTTTCTCTTCCTTCCTCTATTTTTATGAACGAGGGTCAAAGGATATTCTTAAACACACCTGTTGCTTCTGTGTGGAGTTAAATACAAATGTAAAGTTGACACTTGAAGAGTTCATTTGCAAAAACAGATGAGTGCCATTGGAAAAACTCAACTCATGCTTGAACATTTCTCTTTACATAGCAGTGTTTTTCATTACCAGATTTGTTTCAGTGCCATAAAAATTAAAAACTAAATTCACACAACTTTAGCTTTGTCAATGGCATCTGCAGAGTACAGTGAAGAAAATATCCAAAACGATTTTTAAAATAATTAAAAACGGAGATATATCTGCTTTTGCGAGTGAACTCTTAACTTGTTCCACCAGATGGCGACAAAGACTAAGGAATAGTGTGATCGTTGTACCGCGGCTGGAGTAGGGGACCACCATGTGTTTGAGCCGCAATGATATGTTTTTATGTTTTTCCTCCACTGGTGTAAAATACACATCTAAAGCTTTTTAATCGTCTGAAACATTTAAGACCAATTCATCTCTGTATTAACCGAAACCACGTTTAATCAATGAGGCGACAAAGGTCACACTCTAGATCCAGCTATTACAAAGTGTGTTAATATATCAAATGTGATGTCGCTTTATCTGATCATGTTTGTGTCTTCTTTGACCTGTCTGTTACACCCAAACCAGAGGCTGGGCCTGGAGTTATTCAAAGAAGACACATAAATGATACAACAAGGACACAGTTTATGGAAATGATCAGATTTGAAAATCCTCCATGTTCTAATGTTGATAATCTGTTGGACTCTTACACATCAAGCGTCTTAAATGTTTTGGATACTATTGCTCCTGTCAAGGTTAAAATGGTTAACAATAGGCAAAAGGCACCTTGGAGAAGTGAAGATTCGGTCAGGGCACAGAAAAGGGAGTGCCGAAAAGCCCAACGGAAATGGCGCAAGTCAAAGCTCCAGGTTCATTTTGAGAAATACAAAGAAGTGCTTTGTGAGTTCAACCAGATTTTGCGTGGAGAAAGGGAGAAGTACTTCTGTAAAATCATCACAAACTGCAGAAACAATTCTCGTGTTCTGTTTTCCACAGTGAACAGATTAACTAACCCTCCAGTTTCACTGCCCTGAGAACTAATCTCTACATCTAAGTGCAATGAGTTTGCAAAAAAATTTTATGACAAAGTCCAAGGCATTAAAAATGCCATCATTTCCACAACACAAATAGCAACCCTGCCACCAGATAAACACCTTAAGATGACACATTTCACACGTGTTACTGACAAAACAATGGAAGAGGTTATCTCCGGTCTGAGTTCATGCACATGCTGCCTTGATGAATTGCCCACTAGATTTCTGAAGTCTGTGCTGACCAGCTTGTTACCACAACTTGTTCAGTTAGTCAACATCTCATTTGAGACTGGAGCATTTCCAAAGGCTTTGAAAACCGCGGTCATTAAGCCTCTTCTAAAGAAGAGCAGCCTTGATCCCAAGATACTGAACAACTACCGGCCCATATCAAACCTGCCATTCTTAGGAAAAGTCCTGGAGAAAGTAATATATCAACAGCTCACTTACTTTCTCCTATCTAACAATGTGTTTGATACTTTCCAGTCAGGATTTAGGCCCTGCCACAGCACTGAGACAGCTCTGATCAAGGTGACCAATGATATCCGTATGAACACCAACGCAGGTAAGGTCTCAGTTTTAGTTCTGCTGGACCTGAGCGCTGCCTTTGACACAGTGGACCACGGGATCTTACTTCACAGGTTAGAAAACTGGGTGGGAATCTCTGGTACTGCGCTAAACTGGTTCAAGTCCTATCTGGAGGATAGGACGTACTTTGTCGAAATTGGCAACTGTGTCTCAGACAAAATTTCCATGACCTGTGGAGTCCCCCAGGGGTCAATCTTGGGACCCCTCTTATTCAACTTGTACATGCTTCCATTGGGTCAGCTAATAAACAGCAACAATGTGTCGTACCACAACTACGCAGATGACACTCAGATCTACGTGTCACTGACGGCAGGTGAACATGGGCCTGTAGATACTCTCTGTCACTGATACAGGTGAACATGGGCCTGTAGATACTCTCTGTCACTGACGGCAGGTGAACATGGGCCTGTAGATACTCTCTGTCACTGATACAGGTGAACATGAGCCTGTAGATACTCTCTGTCACTGATACAGGTGAACATGGGCCTGTAGATACTCTCTGTCACTGATACAGGTGAACAGGGGTCTGTAGATACTCTCTGTCACTGATACAGGTGAACATGGGTCTGTAGATACTCTCTGTCACTGATACAGGTGAACATGGGCCTGTACATACTCTCTGTTACTGATACAGGTGAACATGGGTCTGTAGATACTCTCTGTCACTGATACAGGTGAACATGGGCCTGTAGATACTCTCTGTCACTGATACAGGTGAACAGGGGCCTGTAGATACTCTCTGTTACTGATACAGGTGAACATGGGTCTGTAGATACTCTCTGTCACTGATACAGGTGAACATGGGCCTGTAGATACTCTCTGTCACTGATACAGGTGAACAGGGGCCTGTAGATACTCTCTGTCACTGATACAGGTGAACAGGGGCCTGTAGATACTCTCTGTCACTGATACAGGTGAACACGGGCCTGTAGATACTCTCTGTCACTGATACAGGTGAACATGAGCCTGTAGATACTCTCTGTCACTGATACAGGTGAACAGGGGCCTGTAGATACTCTCTGTCACTGATACAGGTGAACATGGGCCTGTATCATGTCGGAAATGTATAAAATATTATTTTATACATTTCCGACATTAAATTTGATGTATTTTTGATTGAAAAAACAAACAAACCATAGTTTAGTGAAATTAATCCAAATATCCAAATACAATATCATCATTAACCCAGATTTTAAATGTTTTGCACCTTAAATTATTATAAATGCTGTTTTACAGAAGTGGGTCCCAAGTTGTTTGTGGAGTGGTTTTAGGGGGCACGGCCTGCAAAGTTTGAGAGTCTCCGCCCTATGGAGCTTGCTTTCTTGATGTTGAAATGTATATTGATAACATGACCAAATAAGCAAAATGAAACCCTACAGCGGTTTGCATTTTAGTGATGATAAAGAGCCATAAAGAGTTGTGTCTCTCACGAGTGTCTTCCTCATGAGGTGATGAGTCAGAAGAGTAAAACGTTCATAGTTCGTGTGTTTCAGGGATCGGCACGGGCTCAGGTGACAGTGGGAAACGATCCGAGCAGCTTCAGGCCTGAGCCGCCTGACGCTGAACTCATGTTTAAACTCCAACATATCCGCTCTTATCGTCGAGTCCTCTGCCACACGAAAAGCTCCTGCACAACAGGAGGCAGCACCGAAATCAACTAAAGAAAACGTTGTTGGAGCGAGGACCTGCAGATGTGCCGGACAGAAGTTATTGTACAAATCAAGCCGGTGTTAGGAACCGTCACCAAGAACAATGAGACAGAGAGAGCCATATCTTTGTTGAACTCACAGAACCACACCATCTCAATGTATCACACTGGGCAATGCTGTGAGACCATACCATACCATGATTGAAGTTGACGAACCCCTCACAGACGTCCAGCTAGAAAAGTGTGTGTCGTTCTGGACAAGGACCTCACAAAAACCCTTGTGTTTATGATAAATACTAGTAATAGTAATAGTAATAATGTTCATGAAATTGTCCTTATTGTGACATATTACACCCGGATTGTTTTTTGATTGATATATTTTTATTTTGTAAATGTGTCTAGGTACACCTCTCTTGGCGTTGACGGCCTCTGCTGACATCAAATCCAGGAACTGAGTCACTGGGCTTCTTCATCTGGACAGTGCCGTTCACATCATCGCTAGCCGTAACAAGACCAACATCCGTCTTGGATTGTGCACGTGTCCCAGCAACGACTCTTGGCACATACCTAAAGAGGACAAGGGTTCACTTTACCACAATCCGTTTTTCTTACATGCATTTGTGACCAGACATGGAAAGTAGTGACACAAGTCGGCTGTGGGGCATTTTGAGCTACTTACAGAGAAAGTGTAGTGTCGGGAAGGTCAGGGAAATAGGTTTGCAAACAGGTAATAGATGGATTCATAGATAAATGCTTTATTGTCAGGATCTGAAATTTGTTTTGCAGTTCAGCAGCTCCGTAACAAAATACAGACAAGACACAGAGATATGAGACAATTCACAGAGACATTATAAACAATTGTCCGCTCGCCATAATACACTTTGATTCTATGACTTAAGCTCCTCATTTAGTTTCAGGATGGACTAATGGACAAAAGATAATAATATTACCTGTTTACAAACGATATTTTAAAGTCTGTGCTACGATGGAAAATTCATGGAGGATTGAGAGGCCACACAAACTTCATTTAGTCCTGATGTAGTTAATTTTCTGGTTAAGAATCTGTGATAAACAATCCCAATGTTACACAACGATCCCAGTTATGAGCCCTTCATTCCAACATTTATGACTTGAGTAGTTTATTGCTTCCACAATAAACCAAAGTTTATCCGTATCATTATGTGTATCTGTTTTATTTTCAGACCGTCCTCCTGGGAAAAACGACCACAGAGGTCGATTCTACAGTCCCCAAAAACGACTCTATTTAACGTATGCGACTCCTAGTGGTTTGTATTGAAAAGCTGTCGGCCTAATCTTGGGTGGAGCACACGTGTGACGCATGACGTTTCCTTACGTACGTCCATCAAGTGGTAAACAAGGAAGTTGTTGTTTCTACGGAGGTAAATACATTTGTACCGTTGTGGAGGACTTCCGGCAAGATGGCGGCCTGAGCGGTGTTGTCTTCTGTTAGCTCTCGGTTAATTCCCTCCAACAGTAAAGTTAAGGACTTTTAATTTCCACTGAACTATAGCAAATCTTTTGTACAGACTTTACACGCACCCTCTGACAAAATGTCCAAAGTGAACGCCAATGCAGCTGCGACTTCACTGAAACAAGCTGACCACGAGTATGCTATGGATACGGACCGGAACAGCGACAAGAGAGCCCGGGAAGACTCGGCCCCCTCTACACCGTCTAAAGTTTCTGCTCGTAAGATACCCAAGCCGAATGATGACGAAATATCAGGCTCTGTTATCCTTGCCGCTATTAATAAGCTCAATGAGAAGTTTGATTCACAAGAAGATTGCATGAGGGATTTCGATGCTAAACTAACACAAAATTGCGCTATGTTAGTTAACCTCACCAAGTTGACAGAATTTAACGCAGCCGAAATAAAAGACAACAAATCTAAGATTGCCATTTTAGAGAACGGAATGAGCAACTTAAAAACTGAAATCGCTGTGCTGAAAGAAAAGTGCAGAGAACATGATAACTACAAAAGAAGATGGAACCTCAAGATTAAAGGAATGAAAGAGACTTTGAACGAAGATACTCGACATGTAGTCATTGAGCTTTTCAAGAAAATAGCACCGCACTGGGCTGATAAAATGGATGAGTATGTGGATACTGTGCACCGGCTTGGCCAGAAGGAGAACGGGAGAGCAAGAAACATCATTGTCCAGTTTCCTAAACGACATCAAAGAGACGCATTTTGGAAAATGACCAAAGATTCAAGGGTCTGTCAAAATGCTGGCATCAGGTTTGCCGAAGATCTCACTAAGGAGGTCAAAGAAGCCAGAGAGGTGCTGTGGCCACGCATCAAACAAGCACGTCAGGAGGGAAAGAAGGCCTATTTTCGCGGGCCTTATGGATACATCAATGGTCATCGTATCACATAACTTCTTATCCCTTCTAATATTTGTATGTGGATGAATTCTAACAGGAGGGAATTACCACATTAACCTACTACCTTAAAGCCACTTAACACTTTAACACTTTAACTTGAATATTTTGTTTATTTTTGTATTGCTGCGAGGTTATCCAGCTGATGAACGTACTCACAGCCAACTTAAGTTTTGTTTCTTTGAATTCAAGGGGTCTTAAAGACAATCTAAAAAGAAAAGCCATCTTTTTGCACTGTAAAGGAGTTAAATGCCATTGTGTCCTTTTGCAAGAAACTCACTCGTGTGCCTCGGACGCCACCTACTGGACAACGCAATGGGGAGACAAAATTCTCTTCAGCCATGGAAGTAACCGATCGGCGGGAGTCGCTATCTGCTTTAATAAATGCCCGGGTAATGTAATCTCATATAAAGCAGATGACAATGGCCACTGGATCACTGCTGTCATAAAGATTGACAATGCATACATAATCTTAACCAATGTTTATGGTTATAATACCACCACCCAAAACAAGAATTTATTACAAGAAATAACGGATGTTGTTGCTCAATTTAAAAGGTCATATCATACAGATTTAATACTTTTTGGAGGAGACTTCAACTTGGCGCCTGATGATTACTTGGATAGGTATCCATCAAAATTTACTGATACACACTGTAATCTCACTTTGATTGAATTTTGTAACACATTCTCATTGATTGACATCTGGAGGAATAAAAATCCCAATCTCAGGCAGTATTCATGGATTAAACCTAATGGAACTATAAGATCTAGGATTGACTTGTGGTTGACTGCTCCAGAAGTGGTAAACTATGCCGCAGATGTAACGATCTCCAGTGCACCGTTAACCGACCACTGCCTGTTGTACCTTAATTTAAAACCAGATCTAATTGCTAACAAAAGGAATGTGTACTGGAAATTTAACGCTGACTTGCTGAAAAACCAGGTATATTGCAACACAATTAAGGACCTAGTCTCAGAAATCAGATATGATGTAACTATTGGCAACTACGGCTGTAGATGGGAGTTCTTTAAATTCAAGGTCAGGCAGGTTTCAATACGTTTTGGAAAGGAAAGGAGCAAGACTTTAAGGGAACAGGAACTTAAATTAATACAGGATTTGGATGAATACTGTAAGAAAACTCCAATGTTGGACTCGGACAAAGCTACTTTTATAATCTTGAAATCCAAACTGGATGAATTAAGCTCTCGCAAAGCCAGAGGAGCCTTCATTAGATCGAGAGCCAAATGGATCGAAGAAGGTGAACGTAACACAGCATATTTTTGTGGCCTTGAAAAGAGGAGACAGGAGAGGAATTTGATTGACACACTCATGATTAATGATGTTGAATGCATGGATCCCAAAGTCATTGCTGAGGAAGTTTACAGATTTTATAAGGAACTTTATTCATCGACTTCTGATAGAGACTCACATCTTTTGGACAGTATAAAACACAACATTCCTACCATTAGCCTGGACTTCAAGGACATGTGTGATGCAGACATTGAAATGTTCGAATTAGACGCTGCAGTTAAACAACTCTCCCTCAGGAAATCCCCTGGTCAGGATGGCCTTTCATCAGACTTTTACAAACACTTCTGGGAAGATATAAAAGACCTTCTTTTCTTTGCCATACAAGAATGTGTTAAAACTAAATCTCTGTTGACCACCATGAAACAAGGACTCATCTCACTGATCCCCAAAAGTGGTAAAGATAAAAAGTATTTGAACAATTTAAGACCGATTACCTTACTTAATGTTGATTATAAAATTTTTGCCCATGTTATTGCTAATAGACTTAAAGAGGGTATTTCACAAATTATTAGTGATTCGCAATCTGGTTTTCTCAAAGGTCGTTCTATCCATAACAACATTAGGATGGTATTAGACTTGTTAGATTATAGGGACAAGATTAAAGATGATGGTTTTATTCTTTTCTTGGATTTTTGTAAGGCATTTGACCGGGTTGAACATTTTTTTATGCTTGATACGTTGCGTCAATTTGGTTTTGGAGATACTTTTTGTGAAATTATCCAAATTCTATACAGTGATATCAATAGTTCTGTATTGCTCCCTTTTGGTACTTGTAAACGTTTTGATGTTAGAAGAGGTATTCGACAAGGATGCCCTGCATCCCCTTTACTATTCATTATGGTCGTGGAAATTCTTAGCATTATGATAAAAAATTGCGATGAGATAAAAAAATTAGATGTTTTAGGTAACCCTTTAGCTATAATTCAACTTGCGGATGATACCACCCTTTTCCTTAAAAATGAAACGCAAATACCTATAGCTTTACAAGCTGTCAGTCGCTTCTCCAAAGCCTCTGGCCTTCACTTAAATATAGATAAATGTGAATTAATGGCAATTCGTGATCACCCACAAACACCTCTGTATGATATACCTGTTAAAGACCAGGTAAAATATTTGGGAATTACCATCTCAAAAAATTCAGAAGTTAGATTGAAAAGCAACTTTGATACTACAGTAAAAAAGAGTAAAACTATTTTAAATATATGGTTACAGAGAGATCTCTCCATATTTGGTAGGTTATTGCTCTCTAAAATGGAAGGTCTCTCAAGAATCATTTATCCCGCTTATTCTCTGGACGTACCACAGAATGTAATCAAACAAATCAATCAAAACAATTTCAATTTCATCTGGAAAAATAGGCATCATTATATAAGGAAGAATGACATTGTCAAGTCTTTAGAGGAAGGTGGTCTTAATGCTATTGACTTTGATCCAATGAATGGTGCCTTAAAACTAAGGTGGTTACAAAATTTTATGATTCACATGAACACTTTATGGTTCAATCTCCCGGCTAAAATATTCTCCAATGTAGGAGGCATTCAATTGCTTCTACAATGTGATTTCGAACTGTCTAAACTTCCCATAAAACTGTCAAAATTCCATGAACAAGTCCTACAATACTGGAAACTAATATATAATCATAATTTCACTCCCCATAACACACCAATTTGGAACAATCGATATATACTTATAAAGAAAAAGTCCTTTTACCTCAAAGACTGGGATGATAAAGGAATATGGTCAGTAGTGCACTTGATGGATGAGAATGGGAATCTACTCAATTTTGTTGATTTCAATCGTAAATATAATATAACTTGTACAATCCAACAATTTTCTAATGTTATTAAGGCAATCCCAGAAGCTATTATTTGCACTTTAAGAGGTTCGCTTAGATATACGCACTTTGTCCCTCAGATGCCTATTCTAATGGTCCAAGGCTGCCCCTTTGTGGACAAAAAATGTAACAATAAATTTCTCCGAACGGTGCTTTCCAATGCAATTTTCCCCTTACCTCTTAGAAGGCGAGAGTTGGTACATAATTATTCCAGTCAAAATGTTAAAATTATCAGATGCAACTATCTTCAATTTCCTATTCCACCTAAAGCTAAAGAAGTACATTTTAAAATTATGAACAATGTTTATCCCAGTAAAGAATTCTTACACTCCAAATTTAATATTGGTGAAAATGATTGTGTTTTTTGTACTAATAATATAGAATCTGTAGAACATCTTTTTTTTAATTGTATTTTTACAAAGATTTTCTGGGACAGTTTTTGTTTATGGGCCTCATATCATAATTTAGGTATAATAGGTCTGACTTATATTGATATTAAATTCGGAACTATCTTGGAGGACAAGGAAAAACAATTCACAATTAATAATGTTATTATTTTAGCAAAGTTTTTTATTCACAAATGTAAATTTAATAACACTAAGCCTATTTTTATTGTATTTCTAAAAGAATTAGTGTCTCTGAAGGATTCTTTAAAACTTTGTAACTCCAAGAAGGCGGTATGGCTATATAATAATATGTTGGCTATGTCTTTTACCCCAATTGTCCCTTAATGTTGTTGGCTTTGTTTGTTGTATTATTTTATTCATTTTTATTTTACCTGCTCATTAGGCATTTGAATTTTTGGAAATTGTAAGCCTGTAAGCTTCGTTTGTGAATTGTTAATAAAAAAAAAAAAAAAAAAAAAAAAAAAAAAAAAAAACATTTGTACCGTTGTGACAGATCAACGTAGGGATCAGATCAACGTAGGGAAAACAAAGCGGAAGTGCGCGGCGCGGACGCGCAGCAGAGACGCGCCGCGCACCAAACCAGGAAACCAACGAATAATCCCCTTGGAATCATCCCACCGGAGTAACTTTGGTTGTGGTTCTTAGACCAAGGCATCATCCACTTCACACCGATGAAGAACAAAGGACCAGCTGTTTAGAGTTACTCCATGACGCTCTGCGTGGACTATGTGGTTGAGCCGCCCGAACAGTGTACCACATGCATGGAAATGTGAAAACTAGCCTTCGGATGGGCAGTATAAGGGCTTCTTGATAAAGTAAGCAAGTTCAAATTGTTATTACACCATACTTAAGTGATATCAATATGAGGATGAAAAATGACATGCTAAACACAGGCATCAACACATCCGTGTCACGTGTCACAACATTGCTTGTGTTGAACGCTAGTATCCTACAAACAAACAAGGTTGGACCATTATAATAGATCCATGGGTTGGACGCGTGCTCGGTATCAGAGATAACATGACTCTTCTTCAAATTGCTAATATCAGTCAAAGCACTTTGGAGGAAGGTGAAAGGAATATGCAGTCAATCTCCAAAAACAGAGCCAACACTTCATTGACCAACATGATATAGGCCTATGGATATTGCGCAAGGTATAGACTCAGGCTTCTACATGATAGGATTAAGTGACTCTAACATGAGCTTTGTGCGTAAATGATACACCGATATGCCTTGTAGCCCATTAGGCCATGATAGTAGGCCACATCAAGGCGTCATAGTTGACAATTATTTTGAGTGTGTTTTCAGTTATTTTTCATCTCAATTTGTTTTCCTGGTGAAATAAACGTTTGACTGAATGTTCTTTTTTTGTCTCTCGTTTCAGACGACTACATAATGCTGCCATCTGCTTTGAGGAACGAATGGTGGGTATGAAGTAATAGGCTATCAGCAGGCTGACAATTGGAGACTACCTCACGATTAAATTTACTTTTGTTTTCTGTACAGATCCAGTGCGACTTGTGTGTGGGCTGGTCCCATATGGTCTGTGTGGGACAGCCTGATCCAGAGGCATCATTCGTGTGTGTAGGCTGTACCTCCCAGTCCCATCAGATGCCACCAAATTCAAAGATGATTTAGAGAGTGTAATAAACGTATGCGACAATGTTGCAATTACTTTCCCCACTCGCATACATGCTGTGCCTGTGTCCACCATCAGACTCATGAACAAAAACAAGTCCCTGTAGCTTAGTTACAGACTCATGGATGTTTCTGCACTTGCAGTGTGCGGTGTGTCCACACTTAGACCCGCTGCTATCACTTTATAACACTTAATATCACTTTATATGCCTACACATCTGTATATACAATCCCGCTGTTGTTCAATGCCAAATTGTTGTTGTCTTACCACACGTCACTTTATTTTATGCCCCTATAGCCTTATAGTTTAACGTTCTTAGCTTATTTTTTATCTTAATTCTGTGTTATATGTTCTATGTCGCACGTTTGCACCGAGAAATATTCCTAGTTTGTGAACCTGTTCTCAAACCATGGCAATAAACCTATTCTGATTCTGATTCTGTGTGTACCTCTTTTTCTTGGTAGCTTATGTATCCAGCCAGTAGAAGTTTATTTTAATACTCAATTTGTATGACCCATGCAAAAACAATTGGCAGCATTCTTTTCCGGTGGTTTTATTAGGCCAAAATCATGTTACAAAAATATGTGTACAGTTACACAATTGCAAGAGCCATTTTTATTCAGTCTTTGATGGCAGGAGTCCAGATGTGTGCCACTGGAAATTATACAAACGTCCTCTGTTATCTAATGTCCAAATATTCGAAATGCTGTAGGGTTGAACAGGTAATGATGTCTCTACAGTTCCTCAAAGCAGATGGCAGCATTATGTAGTTGTCTGAGAGAGAGAGAGAAAAAAAAAAAGAACATTCAGTCAAACATTTATTTCACCAGGAAAACAAAGTAATTGAGATGAAAAACACTGTTTTGACTGACACTCAAAATAATTGACAACTATGACGCCTTGATGTGGCCTACTATCATGGCCTAATGGGCTACAAGGCATATCGGTGTATCATTTACGCACAAAGCTCATGTTAGAGTCAATTAATCCTATCATGTAGAAGTCTGAGTCTATGCCTTGCGCAATATCCATAGGATATGTGTGGTGTTGTACAGATATATAGCTAGTATAGCGCCATCTCACTAATGCTCGATGTGGCCTATATCATGTTGGTCAATAAAATGTTGGCTCTGTTTTTGGAGATTGACTGCATATTCGTTTCACCTACCTCCAAGGTTCTTTGATATTTGCGATTTGAATGTTATGTTATCTCTGATACCGAGCACGCGTCCAACCCATGGATCTATTATAATGGTCCAACCTTGTTTGTTTGTAGGATACTAGCGTTCAACACAAGCAATGTTGTGACACGTGACACGGATGTGTTGATGCCTGTGTTTATCATAACACGTAAACATAGCTTGAGCATGTCATTTTTCATCCTCATATTGATATCACTTAAGTATGGTGTAATAACAATTTGAACTTGCTTACTTTATCAAGAAGCCCTTATACTGCCCATCCGAAGGCTAGTTTTCACATTTCCATGCATGTGGTACACTGTTCGGGCGGCTCAACCACATAGTCCACGCAGAGCGTCATGGAGTAACTCTAAACAGCTGGTCCTTTGTTCTTCATCGGTGTGAAGTGGATGATGCCTTGGTCTAAGAACCACAACCAAAGTTACTCCGGTGGGATGATTCCAAGGGGATTATTCGTTGGTTTCCTGGTTTGGTGCGCGGCGCGTCTCTGCTGCGCGTCCGCGCCGCGCACTTCCGCTTTGTTTTCCCTACGTTGATCTGATCCCTACGTTGATCTGTCACACCGTTACCTAAATGTTTCGTTATAGCATATTTTTAAGAACAGATTATATATTTACCAGAAACAATAACGCAACGATAAGACAATGGAAGCTATCGCATCGCAAAATTTGGAAGGAAGGAAGGAAAAAAGGGAGCAATTTAGCGCAAAACTGGTTCAAACAAATGGTAGAATTTTGCTAATGCTAACAAAAAGCTCAACTGTTAAACGCTATATTTGCAACTTTCTGACCTTTGAAAAGCCATCTAAAGACGTCCCTTCTTAACGTAAGCTAGCACACATAACAGCAGCACCAAAAAGACGCGTTTAGGGTAAATCAAATGCGAATACAATGGTGTAATTTCTTGAAAATAAATTGCATTAAGCTACTGTTTATTATTCATCCGACCTATATATAGTTATATTTGTCCTTTGTAGAAGCCGTGTACTATAATATAAGTGTTATTATTTATTTTTTTATCTGTAAAATGTTTAGACTTCAATGACCCCACTGTATCTTTGAATTACGACATACTGATTTTAGAAATTATATTGTTAATTGCAAGATGAAGAGCTCCAGAATAAGATCTGTATCTGGAAATTCTGGAAACCAGAAGCACCTTGTATGGGTTAGATTCTGTAATTATCTTTTTATGGAATAATCTCATCTGACCCGCAAAATGCTTTTTTGTGATCTTAGAAAATGTGTTGTGACGCAATCCACAATACAGATGGCTGCACTCTGAACTATGCCCCTCGTTATCATGCTTTGCTATAATACTTTAATAATAATAATAATAATAATAGAATAATTTGATAATATTGTAAGCACAATTTTTGATATTGATATATCTTTGCATATTGATTTTTTGTTATACCCCTAACTTTTCTTTCCCTTTCCTTTTTCCAACAATCAAGAGATTCCTACATTTTAAATCATGATTCTGCCCGTATTCAAGACTAGTTGTGTCCAGCGCAGCATCACATCATGGAAGGATACAGCTGTACCTGGGACAGAATCATTAAACAACTTATAGGTATTATACGTACACACCTAACACGTCATATTGCGTTACGAGCTTCTAATTGGTCGCTTGAAACAGTTGCAATCAGTCGCTTGTATCGCATGGGGCGCTTCTGTTAGTTTCAGGAGGAGCAAAGTCTATGGCGCGAATCTGAGAAAACCTCTGGGTTTTTCCCATGCGCTGTTCATGAGCCAAAAGTTGTGAATGACAAAATGTTAGCTGATTCCTTTATTGTGCTTTGATGACGGTAGAATAGTTTTACTACCCTCCTCCAACACTTTACGCAAAGCTTGCATAGATTCCAACCCTCCTGCCTCTGCCGGACATTTGGAGATGACCTCCCTGACACCATCTCTCTGGTCCCCAGCCCTGTGTAGTGGCTCCCACACTGTGCCTCAGATCCCCCACACAACCCCCTGCTCAACATGGGCTCATAGCCTCCTGCCCTTGACTGTCACTCACAAATCCAACTAATACAGCCTAAACATCATTTCATAGCTATTCAATCCTATTTCATATTATTGCAATAATGTATGTGTGCTTTGTAGTTTGAAGTCTGTCTGTATACTGCCGACGCGAGCGACACTCTGACACAGTGATCACGTTGCTGTGTCGCGTTAATTGCTAGTGCAGTAAACAATTTGATATTAAACAGCAACACGTCCTGTTATTTATTTTGTTTGTCATAACTTGATAGCAATAAAGATGAATATTGTTTGAATATTTTGCACCACCTTATAATGACTAAGACCCAATCCCAATTCTCTTTTCTACCCCTAGCCCTTCCCCTAGCCCTAGCCCTTGCCCTTTCCCTACACCCTGAAACCAAGGGCTAAGGGCGAGGGTTGAAAAGACCGCCCTAAGAAATGGGACAGCCCTCCATTTGACTGCATTTACTATTAACACAGATGAATCAGGTTATGTAAATAAAAAGCAAGCCTACTTGTCTCTATAGCATGTTTCTACAAAACCAGTTCATCACTTGGTTGATGCTGTTTTGTAACACCTAAACAAGCACCTAAACTCAGCCCAAACCCCACAGATTGTCATCAATTTCTGCTTCATTCGGCGCTACATTCTCCTTCCCCCTGTCGCTGTGGCTGCAGCCAGAGCTGCCAGAGATCAGCCGATCCGCTCGTCAATCTATCAAACTTCATTTATAAAGCACTTTTCATACTGAAAGGTATCACAAAGTTCTTGTAGCCACTCAGCGGGGACGGGCAGAGGTTAGACCCGCTCGCAGTGCGCACAGGGCGGGGACAGGCGCCCGCAGCCTCCGCTCTGAGCCCCGGGCCTGAGCGGAGGCTGCGCTCAGAACGGGGACAGTCAGCCTCGGACCCGGGCTCAGAGCACAGCGGCGCGGGGAGACAGACCGCCTCGGACCCGGGCTCAGAGCACAGCGGCGCGGGGAGAGAGACGGCCTCGGACCCGGGCTCAGAGCACAGCGGCGCGGGGAGACAAACAGCCTCGGACCCGAGCTCAGAGCACAGCGGCGCGGGGAGACAAACAGCCTTGGACCCGAGCTCAGAGCACAGCGGCGCGGGGAGACAGACAGCCTCGGACCCGGGCTCAGAGCACAGCGGCACGGGGAGAGAGACAGCCTCGGACCCGGGCTCAGAGCACAGCGGCGCGGGGAGACAGACCGCGGGTGCAGCAGCGATGAACCCCGTGTGTTATGACATTAGCGTCGAAAGTTTGGAAAGAAATGCCAAAAGTCAGTCAATACAGCACAACTACACGGAGCATTTGCAGCAGCAAAGCGAAAACGTAGAACTGACACGTATAAAGCAATGGACTGTACTAATTGTTGCACAAAGCGAATAAAGTCATGAACGAAGCGTTCTGAAACTTTATAAATGTTGTAAGAGTGCTTATTGATGATGTTCGTGAATTCATTTCGCAGCTTATTTCCGTGTTTTGTCAAACTCCTCCTACCCCTTCGTCTGTAGTGTGCATCTGAAAAACCCTCGCTTGAAGGGCTATGTGGCCCTCTCCCTCACCCCTACCCCTCACCGCAAAATACAATTGGGACACCCCTTCGTCTCTCGTGAACGCGCAAAACGAAGGGAAAGGGCTAAGCGGAGGGCTAAGGGGGAGAATTGGGATTGGGCCTAAACTTCTGTGAATTTTTTGTTATTTTGCACATAAATAGGGTGAAGAAAAAGAAACTTATAAGTCTGGACGACTTCAACTGCGGCTTCACTTACACCTGCTGTATAGAAGACTCATGTACATACTGTATCTGTACTTCTGGTCCTCATCAGCTTCTCATCAATGCATCCCACCTCATCTCCAGCACCACCAAAGGCTTCAAGGAAGACTTCTAAAGGCCGACGCATCATCATTATTTACTACTGGGATGCATGCACTGGACCCTGAACTACATTTGGAATTAACTGACTTTGGAAAACAGAGAAATTCATCGCTGTTGCTAACAGACTAATAACATGCACAACTTGCATCAAAGTTACAGTTTGTCAGTGACCAGAGTATACATTTCTTTAAATGTTATTATTATTATTTTTTTTAACCAGGTAGGGGCATTCCCATTTTCAATGACAACCTGACCAAGAAGCAGGAACACAATACCAAAAGTGCTTCAAGGGTTGAGTTATATCCAAAGATTTATTTCCATCCAGGGCTTCGTTATTTTTCCATGAACCACTCTTTCACAATGTGAGCGCGATGAATCCTGCCATTGATGTCTTGGAATAAAAACTACTGGAGATAAGAAATTGTTAAATTTAAGAATGAAAAAATAAATGTATTCTAGCCTATACCTTTTTTATTTCAAAAGATAAAAAGCTATTGTTATTATTATTATTTTTGAGAGGATCACTCAGCATTCCTTCTTTCCAAACAAGAGTGGCCTCATCTTTTATTAGCAAAATACAAACCTATCGTAAATGTCATAAATCAACAGAATCTGTGCAATGTTTTTGGCTTATTTAGAAGCAACGTAGTCACTAAAGTTTAATGTATAACTGTGCAATAAGCAACCAGTAAATCTCTAGGAAAGCCAAGACAGTTGTAGCTTCACCTGAGCATGTCCCATATAGTGAATTTTCCTTGTTGCCTTTAGCATGTCGTTAAGCCTTGCCATTCGGGGAAAAAGAACCTCTATATGAACTCTCTTTAATTTGAGGTCTCTTGCCTGTTATTCAGGAAATTGTAATCTATGAGTGAGTGCCACTTGCTTGTTTGTGGTTTGTGTGGCTTTTTTTATATTTTTCATTTAATAAATTGTTTGCATGTTATTTTCTGCTCTGAAGGAATTACCTCATGAGGGATAAATAAAGTAGTCTGAATCTGAAAAGTGTGTCTTGTAATGGGATAACCAATGAATAGTTAGCAATGTCATCAAAAGGCGTGGCCAGTACACCCGAGCTAATATGATTAGCTTTTTAGATTAAAGAACAAATACATAATTGTAATATTACTCAACCAGCAGTAAAAAGTACTGTATGATAAAACTACTCTTAGGAAGTACACTTAATTCATTTCAAGCAGTACATGTAGGGCGACTGTGCGATGGTAGGGTTGTCTCATGATCGGAAGGTCGGGGGTTCGAATCCCGCCTCCCGAAGCTGCACATTGTCGTTGTGTCCTTGGGCAAGATACTTCACCCTCCTTGCCTCCAGTGTCTGCGTACACTGGTGTATGAATGAGAGTGTGAATGGGTGAGTGGATCCTTGCTGTAAAACGCTTTGAGTGCCTAATGAAGGTGGAAAAGCGCTATATAAGTTGTGACCATTTACTATGTAGGCTCATGAGTAACATTTCTAAATACATGATTTCACTTTTGTTCATCCTGTAATTACAGCCATTGCAAAAAATAAAAATAAATGTAATGCAATTAAATGATACTGAGGTACTGTAGGTGTAAGCCAGGACTAAATGCAAATGTGAGTTGTAAATAACAAACATTAGAATTGCTGTGCTAATTTATGTCAGAACCTAATATTTGTTTAATCTAAATGAAGTGTATATCAAACATAAATCCCGCAATGTCAAGACCCTGTTCCACTGCAATTTCGTACTTTTACCACAATACGGCGCAAACGGAACATTGGGTCGTTTTGGCACCGATGCAAAACGACCCAGAGGACCGAAATCTATACAGTCAGCAAATTACCTTTTTTGTCAGTCTATGCTAGTATCAGATGGTCAAAAACGGTTGTAATTTTAATACATTGTACTGAGGAAACCATAATATTACAATTGATAAAACCAGAACATTGTAATTGCTTCAATTACTGCCTTAATGCGGTCTGGCACTGCTGAGGAGTTGTGGAAGACCACTATGCTTCAACAAGAGGACTATGACCTTTGAAGCTCATGTCCAGGATCCGTCTGTGTGGTGTTTTTGGCTCTGAATGCAGTTAAATTAGATATCATTTGAACAAATTCACTCAACTAATATTTGTGCTACTTCATGACTTAAAAGTGACTTTAAAATATAACTATAACCCGTCCTGTCTCCCCGCCTGCCTCCCTCTACTGGCTGCTACGTGAAATGCTCCTATGCAAATGAGGGCCAATAGCAGCGAGGGCCACGTGCAGTTCTTTCCTTATACCTAACCCTAACCCTAACCCTAAACCCTAACCCTGAGGAACTGCCCCTAGTGGCAGGGGCTGATTTTGCAGGTCAGATCCTGTTACAGGCTGATCGACAACACATGCATTAGACAAAGATTTGACTGCTTTTCCATATATTAACTATTGTAGTGTGTACAGCAGTATCTATTTAGCCAAGTTTTCACTCAGTTTGACATTTCATTTCACTTAATATTATATATTTGTTCTATTAATTTCTCCATTAAACCAAGTTGTGTTCTGGATTAGACAGCCATATCCAACCATTGGCGCCTAACCTTAAGGTCAGTGGACTAATGCCTAAACCTAATTTTTTGGAAGGACAATTTCAGTTTGACATATTATCAGTTTTGCATTTGGAATTACCTTAGTTTCTTATTTTCGTGTGTCAAACTCATTGGAGTCTAGCTCAAGGGATGAGTAACTAATGTATAGCACGTGCATAAACCAAGTTGGGGCTAACTCAAACCCTTAACCCCAAAAACGTGAGGAACTGCCCCTAGTGGCAGGGGCTGATTTTGCAGGTCAGATGCTGTTACAGGCTGAATGACAACACATGGATTACACAAAGATTTGACTGCTTTTCCATATAATAACTATTGTAGTGTGTACAGCAGTGGCGCACATGCTTTACTTTGACTTTCAATTCAATCCAATTCAATTAACTTCAGTTCAAAAAACGTTAATATAAAAACCCAACAGCCATACAAACTATTTTTTTGAGGCACCTGAGTCATAACAGAAAATGTGTTGACTGAATATTAATCTTATGAGTAATTAAAATGTGACTAATTGAGATTTAGCTTGAATACAGACGGGTTACAATAAATAAATAATAATAATAATAATAAAATACAGACGGATTTCCATTCAACGTCATGACGTCACCAAACCAAGATGGCGGCCCGCGGCGGAGAGGAACCACTCTCAAACATTAGAGAAATGGACTACATTTAAACGTGTCTTTGACTTAAAATTAGCCAAGCGATGTTTTCCTTCGGACTATAATAACAGTAAGTTTAAATGAGAGTCAAACTAAGCCGTGTCTGGAGGCTCCGTGCTTTCGAACTAGCATTGCAAGTTTAAGGCTAACTACATCTCCACGGATGTTACAAGGAGACACCGTGATTGTCACTGCTCTCGCTAAAGCGACCCTTTCTCATCTAATTTGGTCAGTAAATCCATTGAACAATTCTTCTGCTTAGTGTTTACTTTTTAATTTAGTTTCATTTACAGTGAAGATTAGCACTTTGAGGACATAGAAAATAGGCTTTAACTTCTTAACCCCCACCTGAACCGAGTGCATTTTCTCCTGTTCAGCTTTACCCAAATTTAAAAGCTTCTCCACTGGAGCATCAGGCCAGTGTAACGCCTCATTTGAAAGCCAAGACCTACAAAACGGATCGAATTTTTCTCGTGTTGTTGTCTTTGTCTTGTCTGTTTTTTTTGGTTTGTTTTTCAGTTGTTGTTTTGACGCTTTTTTTGTCGTGGTTTCATCACGTTTTTCTCATTTTCTTTACTCACGTTTTTGTCTCTTATTATTGCATTGTCAAGGCAACGGTGGCGCAGATGGTAGAGCGTGTCGTCACATGATCGGAAGGTTGGGGGTTGAAATCCCGCCTCCTGAAGGTGCATGCTGTCGTTGTGTCCTTGGGCAAGACACTTCACCCACCTTGCCTCCAGTGTCTGCGTACGTTGGTGTATGACTGGGTGAGTGGATCCTTGCTACAAAAGTGCTTTGAGTGCCTAATGTAGGTGGAAAAGTGCTGTATAAGTTGAGACCATTATTGTTGCTTTAGCCACATGTTTTTGTTCAATCTGTAAGTGGCTCTTTTTTGGCTTTTTCATCACTTTTTTATTGTGTTTTTGTCGCTCTTCTGTTGCTTTTTTCCCACTTTTTCATCCTCTATTTTGTCACTGTTTCTTCCCAGAAGCGTTTACATGTGGGTAAAGCAACACTGGAGAAAATGTGCTCAGTTCAGGTGGGGGTTAAGAGGTGAAAGTAACAATTACCTCAATCATGATTTCCATCACATTGGAATATGTTGCTATCATATTTGTGTTATCCTGTGTGTGATTTTAGGTGAGCACAACACATGACATGATTTTGGTGCTGTTTTTTTAAATGCATGCTAATTTCTGTCTTGCAGCTTGAGGAAGAAAAGCAAAGAAGCATGAAGCACAAGATTTGAAACGACTGTACCACAATATGGATTTCTGCCTCTGCTGGGGTGGCTGTCAACATTGGCACCAAACCTGGCCAGTCGAGCCACATTCATAGAAAGAACGTGAGACTACTAGAGAATGTAGAACATCTGATAGAGGATCTCCTCTATCCTCTCCCTGAAGCTTGAGTCACAGGTAACACATGTCCTTTATGTTTGGTTATGTATCATCACTGTAATACATGTTTGTGTATTTGTAGATGCAGTCGGCTTCTCGAACCTGCTTTGGCCGCACTGGGACGGGGAAATCCTAAGACTGCCAGCGTAGATGACCTGAATGAGGGACTATGTTGAAAAAGTAACTACTATCACAATACGTCACTCGTTACTTTACAAAACTAAACTCCTTTGTTAGACTATGCCCTTGGCGTAGTAGGTTGTGTAGCTTTAAGAAAAGTATATGCACAATGCACACTTTAGAAAGCTTACAAATCTGATTGTATTATTCTGTCTGGCTTTATGATTCATATTTTCTCTTTTGTTATTAGGAGGATAACAAAAGGAAGCCTTTGCGAAGAAGGAGGACAATACAGATTACTCAGAATGCTGCAATGTAAGTATATTTTTGTGCTTTGTAAATACTTTTGGTGGGGCTTCATACCTCGAGCAAATGAAATGTCACTGAAACATCACTGAAATATGAACTGTTGAACAGACACAGGAATCACATGCATTTCAGAGCATGTTTGTGGAAGTATAAAGGCTCAGGATTAAGAGCTGGGCCATTTGGCCAAATATAATATAATCCTTCATTTTATTTCAATTAAGCACTGCCTAAAACACAACACGCAGCCTTTTGCAAAGTTGTAGTGGATGTTTAAGAATCAGAATAGGTTTTATGTTTATACACCCAATGTAATTCTCATGTTCTCCACACGAGGGCAGAAGATACACAGTGCCCTGGAAGACAGCTTCCATGGTGTCTTCCATAGTGGCCAGTGATCTGAATTTAGCCTTTTTGTTTGTTTTATATTGTTCAATGCACACGTTAATCAAATGATTTATATGATAATTTAGTATTCTGTAGTCGGGTCTGTGTATATGTTTCTTGCTGTCCTGTGCTTGCATTATTATTTTCTTCAGGTATTGCATAGTTTCTTGCTCCAGTCTTAATGACAACATTTTTATTTTGCAGCAACATGGTGAACCGAATGTGGCTGATCATCCCCTTCTTGCTGATTTCTTCGGACCTGGGAACATCTAAAGGCCCTTTCAACGCAATCATCTCCAGTCTGGAGTGGTTGAGCAGCTTTTGGCTGACTGCGGGGGGACACCACCATTGGCTACAGACAAACTTCGACTGGACCCTCTAAGAAAACAATTCACGGGGCCAGAGACGACAACCAAAGAGCGTCCAACGGGGACTGAGGCATTTTGTTTACAACATGCAGAAAGACGCATGCTACAGGCATTAGAGCCCTGCATTTGAGCCCGAGGCCCGAGGGGCCCGACGGCCCGAAGGCCCGCGGGCCGGGCTTCGGGCCCATTACCGCATCATTGCGTCGGACACGGGCCGGGCTCGGGCTTGGTTTTTTCCCCCCTGCCAATGCGTTGTGCTGCTATTTTTTAACCAACTTAAATGGCGACATTAAATGCAGCACCCGCTCTCCTCTCTCCCTGCCCACCTGCTCTCTTGACCCGCCAACTCAACACAAACATGTACCTGCCTTCCCCGTGGACCGTGGCGTGGGGGTTTTCCTCGCCGTGCGTACAGCTCTGCAAAGCGGTCGTATTGAGAGAGAGGACCGGGCGGTTCGCGTGCGGATGTGCTTCTATCGATGTCCTCTCGCCCCGTCGTTAATTATAATACATCCATGGTCTTGACCCGCCACCTCTTGCCACAAACATGTACCTGCCGTCCATGTGGGCTGTGGCGTGGGGGGTTTCCCCGCGTGGGCAAACCTCTGCAAAGCGGTATGGAGAGAGAGGACGGAGCGGTTCGCGTGCGGAGTGCTTCTATCGACGGTATGTGTTCGCGGGAAACAAATGCATGCGTGTTCCTCCCAACAATAACAAATAAACACTGTGCTTTATGTTACGTTTAGATAGAAGTGTTTATTCATTCATACAATACAGGTCAACTGTTGCAGCGCTGTTTAATCACGCATTTGGAAAATATTGGAAAGAGAGAGAGAGAGAGAGCGTGAGAGCGATGAGCCGGGCCGCGGGCCGGGCTCGGGCCTGATAATTCTGAAAGTCTGTCGGGCCGGGCCGGGCTCGGGCCCGAACCTCACGGGCCCGGGCCGGGCTCGGGCCAAGAAATCAGGCCCGTGCAGGGCTCTAACAGGCATCATGCTTACTTGTGTGGCTATCAGTCTCGGGTTTGTGTCGCATCAGTGTAGATGTTGCTCTTTTTATTAGATTTAATCTTTATATATTGTACCGGCTAAATCCCATTTAGACCGATGAGGGCAGCAAATCCAGGTGAAGTAAGTGACGCGCTGACTGTGCACTTCAATACAAAGCCGAAGAGTCAAATTGTACAAAATTGCAGCTGCTTTATTGGGTTCAAATTCATATTAAGTTCCAAATATTCGTCATAAAATCCAGTTCGTTATTTCCATAAAAAAGGACTAAAAACACACACAGTGAAGCGGTCAACAAACTGTGCTCTTCTGGATTGCCAACACCTGTGGGACTAAGGTGTGGCTCCCCATTTATAGAGCACCACCACAGCTCCTCCTAGTGGTGACACATGGCTCCAACACTCCAGCCCCTATAATTGTTCTTAAACAACAACCGGAAAAACAATTATACAAATAAGAAATTAAGGAGCCATGCATCAGTAATACAACATTTTTCAAACATTAAATGAATACATATTATCACTCCAAGTATATAACATTCACATTTAGCAGTAAGGCCGCAACTTTCAGAGTGAATGCCACAACTTACTGCTCCCAAGCTTTGTCACCCTTTCTGTCAATGTGAAGCACAACATGATGGAATTTACCACAGATTTCACAGGTTGGTACATTATCACAATCTCTTCAAGTGCCCAGCACCAAGGCAGCCAAAACATAGCCCCTTGTTCTTTAGAAAGTCAAGTTTTTCGTTTTGACTTTTTCCTTTAAACTGCAGACACTCGACTAGCAGATGATCCTCTAAACAGAAAACACAAAGAGCATTTTCATTTTCTGCCGCACCCCCGTCCTGTGCAAGCAGGGGTGAAACTGCAGTAACAAAACAAGTCCCTCTGGAAGTGTTGGGCTGGGACCTTGTCCTACTCACAACTCTAGTCCCACCAAACCCAGATGATGATTCCTGAATATTGCCGAATAAAGGATCAGACAAAATCTTTACATGTTTCTCCAGAAATCCCACCAGATCTTGAAATGTGGCCCGTTGGTTTGTTGAGTCCATTATATTATATGCAACACTTCTCCAACGCTCTCTGAGTTTATATGGTAATTTGGCCAAAATTGCTCTCATATTAGTTGGAACATCCAGGTCTTTTAAATAGTCCAAGTCCATCATAACATTACAGCATGCTCGTAAGAAAAGTGCATAGGACTGCAGAGAATCCACGTCCTCTGACTTTATCATTGGCCAACAGAAGATCTTCTCCATATATGCACTGGCAATTCTGATCTCATCTCCAAAATGCTCCTGTAGTAATTGTTTAGCGCATTCAAAGCCGCTCTCTGGTTCCATATGTAAGCAGCTACGCACCAGTTCTTTAGGGAGCCCAGAGGTGAATTGCTCTAAATAATACAAACAGTCCCCTTTTGTGGCCCTTGCCTCTACACCCTGTTTAAATGCTCTGCAAAAGGAAAGATACTGTAGAGGATCACCATCAAATATTGGAACATCTCTAGCAGGTAAAGAAAGTAGCAACTGCTGCCTAACCAGAGAGGCACTGATTTCATTTTGCCTTTCAAGTAAACTATAAAAGTCCTTTTGAGCTGTTAATTGACTGTTTTGACTAGAGGGCATAATTTTAGCTTTAGTTTGTGCCAGCTGAAGCTCAGGTACAACTGTAGGGAGCGTTTTAAAGCCTTGGTTTACAAGAGGAGGAGACCAACTTATTTTTTCACAAAGCTCATCTCTTACTGGTTGAAATTCTTCAGCGTTTGGGTCAAGATCTTCGGTTACTTTATCTTGTTCACTTTCAAAGTAATAGTTCATGACATTAGCAGATACTCTGGACCCATCTTCATAAGCTTCAAACACTGCTATTTTGGCAGCAGTGGCAGCTAGTTTGGCGTTCATTTCCAATTGCTCTTTTTTCCCTTTTAACTGCAGTTCTTGCACTTCTATTGCATGTTTTTCCTTTAAAATTCTTGCTTCTTCAAGCAGCGCAGCTCTCTCAGCTTCTGCCTGAATTCTTGCAGAAGATGCCGTACTACAGTGACTACATGTGTTGCTTTTGCTGGACCGTTTACTCACATTAGATGCACTGTCGTCAGCATCAATTTCATCAATGTTGACAATATTTTTATCATCAAGAATTACTAAATCAGACCTAGCTAAAACTGCGTTGACATCAGAAATAACCATTTCATTAAACAACATTTTAGCTTTAAACCATGTGTCATGTTTCTCCTTTTCAATATCGGGTAAAATTTCCATCAGAGCATTATGATTACATTTTACATCTTCACATGTAAATGTGTCAAAAATACTTTTCATCTCTGAAGGTTGACTGTTCTTTTCAATAAGCTCTTGTATGCATTTTCTCAAATTAGCCGCTTCATTTAACTTAGATTTTCTGTTGTTTTGTAACCTTTCAAGCTTCTCTGAATATGCTTTGGCCGTCAATTTGATGGTCCTTTTTTCCTTAGGCCGAACAGTTTGCCCATGCGCACTTTCAGCATACATAGTGTCCCTTTGCACTGGTTGCGTTATGTCTTTGTCTCTTTCACGCTCACCCATAGTTGCCATAGTTCTAAGTAACTTTGTTCCGTTGCAAACAAAGTCAGTGAAGGGCAACAAGGGCAACAATGGCCTACCTCCCAGACGTTGAACGAATGCTTTCCCGGCTTGAACCACAGGAGAGCAGGACACCTCGTTCACTCAGCAACCACCGAACAGCCGGCCACGCCCGTACACCTCCCTCCAGCAGCAGGTTGATTGAAGGCTTATTGACGACCGGCACCGGGTAACAAGTGCTCCTCTAAATCCAATGACCCACAGAAGGTACCTGCGGCAGCCACTTAGAATGTCCAAAGCGAGTTTGTTGACTTGTGTACCGGCTAAATCCCATTTAGACCGATGAGGGCAGCAAATCCAGGTGAAGTAAGTGACGCGCTGACTGTGCACTTCAATACAAAGCCGAAGAGTCAAATTGTACAAAATTGCAGCTGCTTTATTGGGTTCAAATTCATATTAAGTTCCAAATATTCGTCATAAAATCCAGTTCGTTATTTCCATAAAAAAGGACTAAAAACACACACAGTGAAGCGGTCAACAAACTGTGCTCTTCTGGATTGCCAACACCTGTGGGACTAAGGTGTGGCTCCCCATTTATAGAGCACCACCACAGCTCCTCCTAGTGGTGACACATGGCTCCAACATATATTGTTATTGTTCAAAAATCTCAGCTCAACTCTGGGAGCAGGGATGTCTCCATTTCTTCTCCATGGTGTTGTGGACAAAAGCAGCAACATATGAGTATTTCCAAACGCATTCTTTGCTTACCGACTGAGAATTTTGACAGCTTACTCTGAAATGTTGGCACATTTGATTGCATTTCACACGGGTTGTTTCAGTGACTAGGGTTACTTGGATGCCATTTGTCAAAATAGGAATAGCTAATCATTCGGTTGTCTCAAAATTCCCAATGTTAAATAAGCTCTGTCTAAAGGAGTTGGCCCATACTCAAATAACTACATTTAAATACAGGTCATTTCATGCACTTTTTTGTCTTGATGTAAATATCATACAGAGCTTTGATGCAATATATGCTAAAGTTGCATTGTTACCGTTGAAATGTTATGTAAGGCAGTATATTTCTAATAAATGCCATTGTATTGATTTGAGGGCTTTGAAGGCGTGGATCATTTTTGGGGTATATGGGTGAAACTCAGAAAGTTTGAATATCGTGAAACAGTTCATTTATTTCTGTAATACAACTTGAAATGTGAAACTAATACATGATATAGATTCATGGCATGCAAAGTGACATATGTCAAGCCTTTGTTTTAATTTAAAAATTAGATTTTAAACAAAGAAATGTGGATCCTCTGAAAACTATAATTATGCATGTGTACTTAGTACTTAGTTTTGGCCCCCTTTGCTTCAATTACTGCCTTAATGCGGTCTGGCACTGCTGAGGAGTTGTGGAAGACCACTATGCTTCAACAAGAGGACTATGACCTTTGAAGCTCATGTCCAGGATCCGTCTGTGTGGTGTTTTTGGCTCTGAATGCAGTTAAATTAGATATCATTTGAACAAATTCACTCAACTAATATTTGTGCTACTTCATGACTTAAAAGTGACTTTAAAATATAACTATTTATAACCCGTCCTGTCTCCCCGCCTGCCTCCCTCTACTGGCTGCTACGTGAAATGCTCCTATGCAAATGAGGGCCAATAGCAGCGAGGGCCACGTGCAGTTCTTTCCTTATACCCTAACCCTAACCCTAAACCCTAACCCTAACGCTGAGGAACTGCCCCTAGTGGCAGGGGCTGATTTTGCAGGTCAGATCCTGTTACAGGCTGATCGACAACACATGCATTAGACAAAGATTTGACTGCTTTTCCATATATTAACTATTGTAGTGTGTACAGCAGTATCTATTTAGCCAAGTTTTCACTCAATTTGACATTTCATTTCACTTAATATTATATATTTGTTCTATTAATTTCTCCATTAAACCAAGTTGTGTTCTGGATTAGACAGCTATATCCAACCATTGGCGCCTAACCTTAAGGTCAGTGGACTAATGCCTAAACCTAATTTTTTGGAAGGACAATTTCAGTTTGACATATTATCAGTTTTGCATTTGGAATTACCTTAGTTTCTTATTTTCGTGTGTCAAACTCATTGGAGTCTAGCTCAAGGGATGAGTAACTAATGTATAGCACGTGAATAAACCAAGTTGGGGCTAACTCAAACCCTTAACCCCAAAAACGTGAGGAACTGCCCCTAGTGGCAGGGGCTGATTTTGCAGGTCAGATGCTGTTACAGGCTGAATGACAACACATGGATTACACAAAGATTTGACTGCTTTTCCATATAATAACTATTGTAGTGTGTACAGCAGTGGCGCACATGCTTTACTTTGACTTTCAATTCAATCCAATTCAATTAACTTCAGTTCAAAAAACGTTAATATAAAAACCCAACAGCCATACAAACTCATATTTTTTTGAGGCACCTGAGTCATAACAGAAAATGTGTTGACTGAATATTAATCTTATGAGTAATTAAAATGTGACTAATTGAGATTTAGCTTGAATACAGACGGGTTACAAAAAAATAAAAAATAATAATAATAATAAAATACAGACGGATTTCCATTCAACGTCATGACGTCACCAAACCAAGATGGCGGCCCGCGGCGGAGAGGAACCACTCTCAAACATTAGAGAAATGGACTACATTTAAACGTGTCTTTGACTTAAAATTAGCCAAGCGATGTTTTCCTTCGGACTATAATAACAGTAAGTTTAAATGAGAGTCAAACTAAGCCGTGTCTGGAGGCTCCGTGCTTTCGAACTAGCATTGCAAGTTTAAGGCTAACTACATCTCCACGGATGTTACAAGGAGACACCGTGATTGTCACTGCTCTCGCTAAAGCGACCCTTTCTCATCTAATTTGGTCAGTAAATCCATTGAACAATTCTTCTGCTTAGTGTTTACTTTTTAATTTAGTTTCATTTACAGGGAAGATTAGCACTTTGAGGACATAGAAAATAGGCTTTAACTTCTTAACCCCCACCTGAACCGAGTGCATTTTCTCCAGTTCAGCTTTACCCAAATTTAAAAGCTTCTCCACTGGAGCATCAGGCCAGTGTAACGCCTCATTTGAAAGCCAAGACCTACAAAACGGATCGAATTTTTCTCGTGTTGTTGTCTTTGTCTTGTCTGTTTTTTTTTGTTTGTTTTTCAGTTGTTGTTTTGACGCTTTTTTTGTCGTGGTTTCATCACGTTTTTCTCATTTTCTTTACTCACGTTTTTGTCTCTTATTATTGCATTGTCAAGGCAACGGTGGCGCAGATGGTAGAGCGTGTCGTCACATGATCGGAAGGTTGGGGGTTGAAATCCCGCCTCCTGAAGGTGCATGCTGTCGTTGTGTCCTTGGGCAAGACACTTCACCCACCTTGCCTCCAGTGTCTGCGTACGTTGGTGTATGACTGGGTGAGTGGATCCTTGCTACAAAAGTGCTTTGAGTGCCTAATGTAGGTGGAAAAGTGCTGTATAAGTTGAGACCATTATTGTTGCTTTAGCCACATGTTTTTGTTCAATCTGTAAGTGGCTCTTTTTTGGCTTTTTCATCACTTTTTTATTGTGTTTTTGTCGCTCTTCTGTTGCTTTTTTCCCACTTTTTCATCCTCTATTTTGTCACTGTTTCTTCCCAGAAGCGTTTACATGTGGGTAAAGCAACACTGGAGAAAATGTGCTCAGTTCAGGTGGGGGTTAAGAGGTGAAAGTAACAATTACCTCAATCATGATTTCCATCACATTGGAATATGTTGCTATCATATTTGTGTTATCCTGTGTGTGATTTTAGGTGAGCACAACACATGACATGATTTTGGTGCTGTTTTTTTAAATGCATGCTAATTTCTGTCTTGCAGCTTGAGGAAGAAAAGCAAAGAAGCATGAAGCACAAGATTTGAAACGACTGTACCACAATATGGATTTCTGCCTCTGCTGGGGTGGCTGTGAACATTGGCACCAAACCTGGCCAGTCGAGCCACATTCATAGAAAGAACGTGAGACTACTAGAGAATGTAGAACATCTGATAGAGGATCTCCTCTATCCTCTCCCTGAAGCTTGAGTCACAGGTAACACATGTCCTTTATGTTTGGTTATGTATCATCACTGTAATACATGTTTGTGTATTTGTAGATGCAGTCGGCTTCTCGAACCTGCTTTGGCCGCACTGGGACGGGGAAATCCTAAGACTGCCAGCGTAGATGACCTGAATGAGGGATTATGTTGAAAAAGTAACTACTATCACAATACGTCACTCGTTACTTTACAAAACTAAACTCCTTTGTTAGACTATGCCCTTGGCGTAGTAGGTTGTGTAGCTTTAAGAAAAGTATATGCACAATGCACACTTTAGAAAGCTTACAAATCTGATTGTATTATTCTGTCTGGCTTTATGATTCATATTTTCTCTTTTGTTATTAGGAGGATAACAAAAGGAAGCCTTTGCGAAGAAGGAGGACAATACAGATTACTCAGAATGCTGCAATGTAAGTATATTTTTGTGCTTTGTAAATACTTTTGGTGGGGCTTCATACCTCGAGCAAATTAAATGTCACTGAAACATCACTGAAATATGAACTGTTGAACAGACACAGGAATCACATGCATTTCAGAGCATGTTTGTGGAAGTATAAAGGCTCAGGATTAAGAGCTGGGCCATTTGGCCAAATATAATATAATCCTTCATTTTATTTCAATTAAGCACTGCCTAAAACACAACACGCAGCCTTTTGCAAAGTTGTAGTGGATGTTTAAGAATCAGAATAGGTTTTATGTTTATACACCCAATGTAATTCTCATGTTCTCCACACGAGGGCAGAAGATACACAGTGCCCTGGAAGACAGCTTCCATGGTGTCTTCCATAGTGGCCAGTGATCTGAATTTAGCCTTTTTGTTTGTTTTATATTGTTCAATGCACACGTTAATCAAATGATTTATATGATAATTTAGTATTCTGTAGTCGGGTCTGTGTATATGTTTCTTGCTGTCCTGTGCTTGCATTATTATTTTCTTCAGGTATTGCATAGTTTCTTGCTCCAGTCTTAATGACAACATTTTTATTTTGCAGCAACATGGTGAACCGAATGTGGCTGATCATCCCCTTCTTGCTGATTTCTTCGGACCTGGGAACATCTAAAGGCCCTTTCAACGCAATCATTTTCAGTCTGGAGTGGTTGAGCAGCTTTTGGCTGACTGCGGGGGGACACCACCATTGGCTACAGACAAACTTCGACTGGACCCTCTAAGAAAACAATTCACAGGGCCAGAGACGACAACCAAAGAGCGTCCAACGGGGACTGAGGCATTTTGTTTACAACATGCAGAAAGACGCATGCTACAGGCATCATGCTTACTTGTGTGGCTATCAGTCTCGGGTTTGTGTCGCATCAGTGTAGATGTTGCTCTTTTTATTAGATTTAATCTTTATATATTGTTATTGTTCAAAAATCTCAGCTCAACTCTGGGAGCAGGGATGTCTCCATTTCTTCTCCATGGTGTTGTGGACAAAAGCAGCAACATATGAGTATTTCCAAACGCATTCTTTGCTTACCGACTGAGAATTTTGACAGCTTACTCTGAAATGTTGGCACATTTGATTGCATTTCACACGGGTTGTTTCAGTGACTAGGGTTACTTGGATGCCATTTGTCAAAATAGGAATAGCTAATCATTCGGTTGTCTCAAAATTCCCAATGTTAAATAAGCTCTGTCTAAAGGAGTTGGCCCATACTCAAATAACTACATTTAAATACAGGTCATTTCATGCACTTTTTTGTCTTGATGTAAATATCATACAGAGCTTTGATGCAATATATGCTAAAGTTGCATTGTTACCGTTGAAATGTTATGTAAGGCAGTATATTTCTAAAAAATGCCATTGTATTGATTTGAGGGCTTTGAAGGCGTGGATCATTTTTGGGGTATATGGGTGAAACTCAAAGTTTGAATATCGTGAAACAGTTCATTTATTTCTGTAATACAACTTGAAATGTGAAACTAATACATGATATAGATTCATGGCATGCAAAGTAACATATGTCAAGCCTTTGTTTGTTTTAATTTAAAAATTAGATTTTAAACAAAGAAATGTGGATCCTCTGAAAACTATAATTATGCATGTGTACTTAGTACTTAGTTTTGGCCCCCTTTGCTTCAATTACTGCCTTAATGCGGTCTGGCACTGCTGAGGAGTTGTGGAAGACCACTATGCTTCAACAAGAGGACTATGACCTTTGAAGCTCATGTCCAGGATCCGTCTGTGTGGTGTTTTTGGCTCTGAATGCAGTTAAATTAGATATCATTTGAACAAATTCACTCAACTAATATTTGTGCTACTTCATGACTTAAAAGTGACTTTAAAATATAACTATTTATAACCCGTCCTGTCTCCCCGCCTGCCTCCCTCTACTGGCTGCTACGTGAAATGCTCCTATGCAAATGAGGGCCAATAGCAGCGAGGGCCACGTGCAGTTCTTTCCTTATACCCTAACCCTAACCCTAACCCTAAACCCTAACCCTGAGGAACTGCCCCTAGTGGCAGGGGCTGATTTTGCAGGTCAGATCCTGTTACAGGCTGATCGACAACACATGCATTAGACAAAGATTTGACTGCTTTTCCATATATTAACTATTGTAGTGTGTACAGCAGTATCTATTTAGCCAAGTTTTCACTCAATTTGACATTTCATTTCACTTAATATTATATATTTGTTCTATTAATTTCTCCATTAAACCAAGTTGTGTTCTGGATTAGACAGCCATATCCAACCATTGGCGCCTAACCTTAAGGTCAGTGGACTAATGCCTAAACCTAATTTTTTGGAAGGACAATTTCAGTTTGACATATTATCAGTTTTGCATTTGGAATTACCTTAGTTTCTTATTTTCGTGTGTCAAACTCATTGGAGTCTAGCTCAAGGGATGAGTAACTAATGTATAGCACGTGCATAAACCAAGTTGGGGCTAACTCAAACCCTTAACCCCAAAAACGTGAGGAACTGCCCCTAGTGGCAGGGGCTGATTTTGCAGGTCAGATGCTGTTACAGGCTGAATGACAACACATGGATTACACAAAGATTTGACTGCTTTTCCATATAATAACTATTGTAGTGTGTACAGCAGTGGCGCACATGCTTTACTTTGACTTTCAATTCAATCCAATTCAATTAACTTCAGTTCAAAAAACGTTAATATAAAAACCCAACAGCCATACAAACTCATATTTTTTTGAGGCACCTGAGTCATAACAGAAAATGTGTTGACTGAATATTAATCTTATGAGTAATTAAAATGTGACTAATTGAGATTTAGCTTGAATACAGACGGGTTACAAAAAAATAAAAAATAATAATAATAATAAAATACAGACGGATTTCCATTCAACGTCATGACGTCACCAAACCAAGATGGCGGCCCGCGGCGGAGAGGAACCACTCTCAAACATTAGAGAAATGGACTACATTTAAACGTGTCTTTGACTTAAAATTAGCCAAGCGATGTTTTCCTTCGGACTATAATAACAGTAAGTTTAAATGAGAGTCAAACTAAGCCGTGTCTGGAGGCTCCGTGCTTTCGAACTAGCATTGCAAGTTTAAGGCTAACTACATCTCCACGGATGTTACAAGGAGACACCGTGATTGTCACTGCTCTCGCTAAAGCGACCCTTTCTCATCTAATTTGGTCAGTAAATCCATTGAACAATTCTTCTGCTTAGTGTTTACTTTTTAATTTAGTTTCATTTACAGTGAAGATTAGCACTTTGAGGATGTTGCCATCCCATTTCCTGCATGTTGCTTTTTTGCACAAGTGCTTAAGCGCTTTTTATTATTCGTGTTAAGGGTTCACTGTAAATAACAATATTTATTATTCGTTGCAAATTTAATACACTGCCGTTTTATATTGTATGTTTTATGGGTTGAACCGGGAGCACTGTCACATGACTTGGCCAAAATAGTTAAAACTAGGCCCATAGCCTCCCATAGGAGGAGCTGTGGCGCAGTAGTCGAGCCGCGGCCTAAACCGCTGTACACCTGTGGGATGTGTGAGTATTTCTTTTAACTGTTTATGTATACGGATCTTAAAAACTTAATCCTTAATTATTATTATTATGACCTTTTACTGTGTGTTCACAGGGGACCTATGTTACCTCCTGTCAAATGTTTGAGCTCGAAATAAACTTACAAAAAAACAGACATCTGAGTTACCTGGTCATTTCGAGGGGGCAAAATCTTGGTGTTTCTGCCCGGTTGGATTAAGTTCGTGGATCACCTGGATCGCTGCCGTGGATTGTTGCTACCGGAGCTCGTGTGTGGATTTTAATCGTGAAGTGGATTTTGCTACGAGAGACGCCAACACGAAGCTATCACGGAGCTAACGCTAACGGGGCTAGATCAAGGAAGACGACACAACCCACCACACGTTACGATCAAAGCCAAGGTAAAAGACTTTCCACACCATGCCGGACTTTAATGAACAAGTCTCCGAATGGGAAAATACGTTGGAGGAAATCGAGGGAAAGCTTATTGCCTTACCTGTTTCTGAACTTCTTGAAATATGCACTACACTCGAAATCATTATTGTTGATGAAGATAAAAACTCACCTCGCAAATTGAGAAGGCTTATTCTGCAGCATTTGGAGTGTGAGGATGTCACGTCGCTTGAAGATGGAGGAATGTCATTATTATTGAAAGTGAATGAAAGAATTGATGAACTGTCCGAGTCTGGTCCCACGTCACCGCGCCGTCCTCTGGCGGACACAGCTGGTACTGCACACAGCAACACTGAACCTGTTGTAAGACCACGCACTTCTGCCACTATGTCTATTGCTACAAATTTGTCCGAAAGAACTCAAACTGTTGTTCACCCGATGTACAGAAAATACTTTAAAATTGATGGACAAATTGGGGAACATAATCAAAAGGATAAGTTGGGATATGCAAGCTTAGAAAGACAAATTACAAGAGCATTAAAGAAAGGATATGATGAATGTGAAATTATTGATGCAGTCCTTCAAGCTATTATTCCAGGAACAAAGCTGAGAAGTTATCTGGAAAGTAGAGATGATTTATCATTGCAAGCTTTAAAACAAATATTACGGACCCATTTTGTTGAAAAAGATGCTACTGAGCTGTACCACTTTCTCACTCGTGCTGCACAAGATCACGGAGAGACTCCAGTCCAGTTTTTGGTTCGAGCTATGGACCTGAGGCAACAAATACACTTTGCTTCAGAGCGAGCAGCCACTGGATTAAAGTACAGCCCAGAACTCATCCAAAATCAGTTTTTGCAAACCATACTTACCGGACTCCAAGATGACACCATCCGTACTGACTTAAAGCCATATTTGCAAAATCCAAGAGTAACTGATGAAGTCCTGCTGGAGAAAATGACTGCTGCCTACAACCTGGAAATGGAGAGGAAGAGCAAGCTGTCAAGACAATCCAGAGCCAAGGTGTCAGCGGTGAGTCATGATTTACATCTCACTGATTCAGAGGGCTGCAGTTATGACTGTAACTTAAAAAAAACTAAAAGGTTTGAAAAACGTGACACATTAATGGAAAAAGTCGACTAAGGTAATAAAGCAATCTGTGAAGCCATTCAGAATCTCACCACTCAGCTGTCAAGCCTGCACCAGCCATCCGGACAACTACCACCATGGGGACAAACCAGCCACAGCTACAACAGACCACCACCAAGGACACACCCCAACCGGCAATGTCACCAGTGCCAGCGGACCAATCCAGATGGGAAATGCGATCATTGTTACAAGTGTGGGAGCGCAGACCACTGGGCTGTTGGTTGCCGCAGAGCACCAAGGAATACTACAGCCTCCACCAACAAGATCGAAATCAGCGTACATCCTGGTGAGAACACAGATCTATTCTGCACTACAGCACCCCTCACTGGTAAACAACATCAAACCGCTAAGCTAGTGGGGAGAAGGTGCCTTGTTCGAGCTACAATGAACAATGTTGACACCAAAGTGCTGTGGGACACCGGCTCTCAAGTATCCATCATTGGAGCTGAGTGGAAGCAGAGACACTTACCTGATGTTACTGTGAGGTCTGTGGAAGAGTTAATGGAGGAAGGAGGGCTGGATCTGTCTGCAGCAAATGGGACAAAGATCCCATACCAGGGCTGGATTGAAGTGAAGTTTGCACTGTCACAAGATGCTGTAGCTGGGATGAGTGATAAACCAGTAGTTGTCCCTATTTTAGTTGCCTCTATGGATCTTGAACGCCCTATTATTGGGTTTAATGTAATTGAAGAGCTGGCTTTGATAAATGAGGGTTCTGGAAGTTGTTTTCCTTCTGGTCACATGGTAAGGAAATTTTGTTCAGCACTTGATGTTGGTCAGAAAACTGCTAGGGCTGTTCTAATTGTTTTACAGAAGCAGCCACCAGAAAACAACCCTCACATTGCTCGTCTGGGAAGAATGGCCATTACTGTCCCAAAGAGGAACACTATCCAAGTGCAATGCAACTATCTACAGCAAGGTTTATGTGGACCTCACGTCGTGTTGGAGCCCAACCCGGAGACACCGTGGCCCACAGGACTTAAAGTAAGAGAACAGCTCATTCAAGTTCAAGCGGGCACAAGAATTAAGGTAACCGTTGAAAATGCAACAAGTTGTGACATTACACTATGTGGCCGCACGACGCTTGGCTGGTTACATAGTGTTGACGCTGTTTATCCACTAGAGCCCAAGTCTACAGAGTGTCAACCACCAGAGGGCAGTGCCCCATCATCACTGGAGCAGCCCAGTCAAGCACCAGAGAGGGAGCCCTGGGTCCCGCCAGTGGATCTGAGTCACCTCCCAGCAGAGCAACAGCACAGGGTTCGCCAAATGCTGATGGAGGAGGGTGACGTGTTTGCCAGAGATGAGTGGGACGCTGGCTGCATGACTGGCTTGCAAATGGACATTAATCTGAAAGACTCTGTTCCTGTCCAGAGAACATACAATGCCATACCCCGACACCTGTATCAAGAAGTTAAGGCTCACATTCAGGACCTGCTAAATCAAGGTTGGATTCAAAAGTCATATTCTTCTTACTCTTCACCTGTGGTTTGTGTCAGGAAAAAGGATGGCACTCTCCGTTTATGCATCGACTACAGGCTGCTGAATGAGAAGACCCTGCCAGACCGTCACCCTATCCCCAGAATCCAAGAAATCCTGGAAAACTTGGGTGGAAATTCCTGGTTCACTGTGCTTGACCAGGGCAAAGCATACCACCAAGGCTTCATGAGCGAGAAGAGTAGACCTTACACAGCCTTTATTACACCGTGGGGACTCTATGAGTGGACCAGGATCCCATTTGGTCTCTCAAATGCCCCGGCTGCTTTTCAACGCCACATGGAGGGATGCCTGGGAGATCTGAGAGATGAAGTCTGTGTGCCCTACCTGGATGACGTCCTTGTTTTCAGCCGCACGTTCGACCAACATGTGGATAATGTCAGACGAGTCCTGCAGAGGCAGAGAGCCTGTGGGATGAAACTGAGAGCAAAAAAATGTGAGTTTTTCAAGCCACAAGTAACATATGTTGGTCGTGTTATCTCTGCAGAAGGATACAGGATGAACCCGAGGGAGGTGGAGGCAGTAAGGGCACTCGCATACCAGACCCCAGCTACAGTGAGGGAGGTGAGGAAGCTCCTTGGATTCCTGAGCTACTACAGAGCTTACATCCAAGACTTCTCCAGGACTGCAAAGCCACTGTATGAGCTGCTGGCAAAGCCCAAAGGTGACCCCAAACACTGCCACAAAAAGGGGACAAAACATTTAAGTGCTCAGCTCCCACCATCCTCCCCGGTTCAGTGGACAGAAATTCACAGAGCAATTTTGGAGACTTTAGTGAACCACCTCACAAATCCACCTGTTATGGCATACCCAGACCTCGAGCGGCCTTTCATTCTCCATGTTGATGCCTCGGAGGAAGGTCTCGGTGCCGTGCTGTACCAGCGTCAAGGTGGCGTCCTAAGAGTGATTGGCTACGCGTCCAGAACCCTGACGCCTGCAGAGAAGAACTATAAGCTGCACTCGGGTAAACTGGAATTCCTCTCACTAAAATGGGCCATCACAGAGCGGTTTCGTGACTACCTGTTCCATGCGCCACACTTCACGGTTTACAGCGACAATAACCCACTCACCTACGTCACCAAGTCGGCAAAACTCAACGCCACTGGTCACCGCTGGGTGGCAGAGCTGGCAGACTATAGATTCACACTCAAGTACAGGCCTGGAACAGCTAACGTAGACGCAGACTTTCTCTCTCGCAGACCCAAGCCCATCGAAACCATCATGCAGGAGTGCACGGAAGAGTGTGAGCCGGAGGTCATGGACAGCATCTGTAAAGCAATCAAAAGCAGCCAAACGGGTGAGATAAACTGGATTTCTGCTGTCACCTGCAATGTGAATGTCTTATCAGAAGGCAGTGCTGTACCACCCCTCCAGCCCTTCTCCACCCAGGACATCCAGGCCCAGCAGAATGCAGATCCAGCCATTCAGAGGGTCTTCAACCTGAAAAGGGAAAACACTTACCTGAAGTACAGAGATAAAGCAGCAGAGAGTGAACAAGTCCGAGTTCTCCTGAGGGAATGGCCAAAATTGTTGCTGGATGAAGGGGGAGTCCTGTGGAGGAAGACCAACAACCGGCGGCAACTGGTGGTGCCAGAGCCCATGAAGCCTCTGGTGTACAAGTACCTCCATGAGGAGATGGGACACTTAGGTGCTGACCGCATGGTTGCCCTGGCCCGAGAGCGTTTCTTTTGGCCAAAAATGAGGCAAGAGATGGAGCACTATGTCACACGTGTCTGCAGCTGCATCAAGGACAAAAGACCCAATAGAGTCACAAGAACGCCACTCCAGAGCATTGAGACCTCTGCACCTTTTGAGATGATCTCAATAGACTTTTTACATCTGGAGAAATGCAATGGAGGTGAAGAATACATCCTGGTTTTAGTGGACCATTTCACTAAATATGCTCAAGCCTACGCAACCAAAGACGAGGCTGGGAAGACTGCTGCTAAAAAGCTGTTTGATGACTTTATCCCGCGCTTTGGTTTTCCATCCAGGATCCACCATGACCAAGGAAGAGAGTTTGAGAACCAGCTGTTTCGGAAGCTCCAGGAATATGGTGGTATTCATCACTCTCGCACCACACCGTACCACCCCCAAGCTAACCCTGCCGAACGTTTTAACAGGACTCTGCTGAGTATGCTGCGGACGCTGGGGGAGACGCAGAAGGCCAGATGGAAGGAGCACCTCAACAAAGTAGTTCATGCCTACAACTCTACCATCCATGAGGCAACAGGTTACTCTCCTTTCTTCTTGCTCTTTGGACGTGAACCAACCCTCCCGGTCGACCTCCTGTTTCCAAAGAAGCTTGGTGATGCAGAAAAACAGACCCCTACTGGCTATGCGGAGAAGTGGAGAGAGGCAATGCAGGAGCATATGCCATTGCCCTGGAAAACATGAGGAAATCTGCAAAAAAAGGACAAGACTATTACAATCAGCGCGCCTGGAGCTCCACGCTGAAGCCAGGTGACCATGTGTTGGTAAGAAACCTCACGCCTCGAGGTGGTCCGGGGAAGCTCCGCAGTCACTGGGAGAACACTGTCCATGTGGTGAGGGAGAGCAAAGGCCCTGGGAGCCCTGTCTACGTGGTTGAGCCCCTGAATGCTGCAGGAAGAAGACGTGTGCTGCACAGGAACTTACTCTTGCCTTGTCCTTACCTGGTTGAACCTGCTCCTGTCGTCCCCAACCCTAAGAGAAGCAGAAGAGCTAGAACGTCGCCAGAAAGGGGCACAAGTGCCAAGAACAACATCCAGCCTGCAGATACAGAGAGCTCCAGTGATGAAGACCATCATCTCGTCAGGCCACCCCAACCCACTCTTCAGCCACTCAACCCAGCTGCCAGAGAGTTCCAACCGAGAGCCTCCACTTCAAAACCGCCGGAACAAAGAGCTGCGCCTGTGGAGAGAGCTGAAGTGGTGATCTTGATCCCGGAGGTTGAACCTGAGCCTGAGCCAGTACAGGGAGCCGATCCATCCTCAGAGGAAGCGCCCACCTCTGACTCCTCAGAGGAAGCGCCCACCTCTGACTCCTCAGAGGAAGCGCCCACCTCTGACTCCTCAGAGGAAGCGCCCACCTCTGACTCCTCAGAGGAAGCGCCCACCTCTGACTCCTCAGAGGAAGTTTCTGAGCCCCACCCTGCAAGACCTGTCAGAGCCAGACAGCCCAGGCGTGTCTATACCTACGACGAGCTTGGTGAGCCCACGGTCCGGGAAATGCAGACTTGTCCTGTCGGTGTTCCCAAACCAGCGAGGGTCTAAGACTGTTTCTTCAAGTCCGCTGCCAACCTATATCCTTTTGACCAGTCATACCTGTTAAAGGATCTCGCTTGTGTTCAATAATTTATGTACTTTAATTGTTTAGTCTTGGTTAAACACTGTTAATAATGCTGCGTAATTAAGGGTAAGAGTATTTTCCTTGAGTCTGTTCTGAAGATTGGGGGGGCCCAACCTATGCTTCAAGGGACTGTCCACTCTAGTCTGGTGAGACCAGAATGATTCCCCTCTGTATTTTTTTATCCAGCGGGGGATCAGTCTGGTCACCCAGTCAACGCTCGCGCCTTCCGCAAAATTAATCCGTTCACGTCCAATCTGAATCGTTTATTTGCCGTGACGTGTTGTTAGCGAGCAACGTCACTCACGGGACGCGGAAGTCCCCTCAATAACAATCTACGAACGATGCACGAAAGAGAGAAAGCGTGTCTCCAGTCGGCGGTAAATGACCAAAAAACACATCGACAGTAGGTGAAATTCGTTATTCATAATCCTGCGCAAATATTAACGCAAAACCGCTAATAACACCACATCAACAGCAGACGCCCGCCCTTCACTGATTGGTTTACTCCACTTCCTGGTTGCTTGCGTATCTACCGCTGTGGGAAATGGATTCGACGCAACGGTGACCAGACTCACCGGCTGGTACAGCGGTGAGTCTGGATTTTTCCAGGCTATGTCCACTCAGCTATGCAAGTGTACCGCCATGCCAAAGGACTATAAAGTAACTGATACTATTGATTTAGTCTGGACTCTGTATTGAATTACTGTGATTGGTGCTATTTATTCAGTCAAGTAATACCCCGGTTCATATAAGAAAATGTTGGTTTACATTTTGTTTTTGTGGGGGAGGGTGTTGCCATCCCATTTCCTGCATGTTGCTTTTTTGCACAAGTGCTTAAGCGCTTTTTATTATTCGTGTTAAGGGTTCACTGTAAATAACAATATTTATTATTCGTTGCAAATTTAATACACTGCCGTTTTATATTGTATGTTTTATGGGTTGAACCGGGAGCACTGTCACATGACTTGGCCAAAATAGTTAAAGCTAGGCCCATAGCCTCCCATAGGAGGAGCTGTGGCGCAGTAGTCGAGCCGCGGCCTAAGCCGCTGTACACCTGTGGGATGTGTGAGTATTTCTTTTAACTGTTTATGTATACGGATCTTAAAAACTTAATCCTTAATTATTATTATTATTATGACCTTTTACTGTGTGTTCACAGGGGACCTATGTTACCTCCTGTCAAATGTTTGAGCTCGAAATAAACTTACAAAAAAACAGACATCTGAGTTACCTGGTCATTTCGAGGGGGCAAAAAGGACATAGAAAATAGGCTTTAACTTCTTAACCCCCACCTGAACCGAGTGCATTTTCTCCAGTTCAGCTTTACCCAAATTTAAAAGCTTCTCCACTGGAGCATCAGGCCAGTGTAACGCCTCATTTGAAAGCCAAGACCTACAAAACGGATCGAATTTTTCTCGTGTTGTTGTCTTTGTCTTGTCTGTTTTTTTGTGGTTTGTTTTTCAGTTGTTGTTTTGACGCTTTTTTTGTCGTGGTTTCATCACGTTTTTCTCATTTTCTTTACTCACGTTTTTGTCTCTTATTATTGCATTGTCAAGGCAACGGTGGCGCAGATGGTAGAGCGTGTCGTCACATGATCGGAAGGTTGGGGGTTGAAATCCCGCCTCCTGAAGGTGCATGCTGTCGTTGTGTCCTTGGGCAAGACACTTCACCCACCTTGCCTCCAGTGTCTGCGTACGTTGGTGTATGACTGGGTGAGTGGATCCTTGCTACAAAAGTGCTTTGAGTGCCTAATGTAGGTGGAAAAGTGCTGTATAAGTTGAGACCATTATTGTTGCTTTAGCCACATGTTTTTGTTCAATCTGTAAGTGGCTCTTTTTTGGCTTTTTCATCACTTTTTTATTGTGTTTTTGTCGCTCTTCTGTTGCTTTTTTCCCACTTTTTCATCCTCTATTTTGTCACTGTTTCTTCCCAGAAGCTTTTACATGTGGGTAAAGCAACACTGGAGAAAATGTGCTCAGTTCAGGTGGGGGTTAAGAGGTGAAAGTAACAATTACCTCAATCATGATTTCCATCACATTGGAATATGTTGCTATCATATTTGTGTTATCCTGTGTGTGATTTTAGGTGAGCACAACACATGACATGATTTTGGTGCTGTTTTTTTTAAATGCATGCTAATTTCTGTCTTGCAGCTTGAGGAAGAAAAGCAAAGAAGCATGAAGCACAAGATTTGAAACGACTGTACCACAATATGGATTTCTGCCTCTGCTGGGGTGGCTGTCAACATTGGCACCAAACCTGGCCAGTCGAGCCACATTCATAGAAAGAACGTGAGACTACTAGAGAATGTAGAACATCTGATAGAGGATCTCCTCTATCCTCTCCCTGAAGCTTGAGTCACAGGTAACACATGTCCTTTATGTTTGGTTATGTATCATCACTGTAATACATGTTTGTGTATTTGTAGATGCAGTCGGCTTCTCGAACCTGCTTTGGCCGCACTGGGACGGGGAAATCCTAAGACTGCCAGCGTAGATGACCTGAATGAGGGACTATGTTGAAAAAGTAACTACTATCACAATACGTCACTCGTTACTTTACAAAACTAAACTCCTTTGTTAGACTATGCCCTTGGCGTAGTAGGTTGTGTAGCTTTAAGAAAAGTATATGCACAATGCACACTTTAGAAAGCTTACAAATCTGATTGTATTATTCTGTCTGGCTTTATGATTCATATTTTCTCTTTTGTTATTAGGAGGATAACAAAAGGAAGCCTTTGCGAAGAAGGAGGACAATACAGATTACTCAGAATGCTGCAATGTAAGTATATTTTTGTGCTTTGTAAATACTTTTGGTGGGGCTTCATACCTCGAGCAAATGAAATGTCACTGAAACATCACTGAAATATGAACTGTTGAACAGACACAGGAATCACATGCATTTCAGAGCATGTTTGTGGAAGTATAAAGGCTCAGGATTAAGAGCTGGGCCATTTGGCCAAATATAATATAATCCTTCATTTTATTTCAATTAAGCACTGCCTAAAACACAACACGCAGCCTTTTGCAAAGTTGTAGTGGATGTTTAAGAATCAGAATAGGTTTTATGTTTATACACCCAATGTAATTCTCATGTTCTCCACACGAGGGCAGAAGATACACAGTGCCCTGGAAGACAGCTTCCATGGTGTCTTCCATAGTGGCCAGTGATCTGAATTTAGCCTTTTTGTTTGTTTTATATTGTTCAATGCACACATTAATCAAATGATTTATATGATAATTTAGTATTCTGTAGTCGGGTCCGTGTATATGTTTCTTGCTGTCCTGTGCTTGCATTATTATTTTCTTCAGGTATTGCATAGTTTCTTGCTCCAGTCTTAATGACAACATTTTTATTTTGCAGCAACATGGTGAACCGAATGTGGCTGATCATCCCCTTCTTGCTGATTTCTTCGGACCTGGGAACATCTAAAGGCCCTTTCAACGCAATCATCTCCAGTCTGGAGTGGTTGAGCAGCTTTTGGCTGACTGCGGGGGGACACCACCATTGGCTACAGACAAACTTCGACTGGACCCTCTGAGAAAACAATTCACGGGGCCAGAGACGACAACCAAAGAGCGTCCAACGGGGACTGAGGCATTTTGTTTACAACATGCAGAAAGACGCATGCTACAGGCATCAGGCTTACTTGTGTGGCTATCGGTCTCGGGTTTGTGTCGCATCAGTGTAGATGTTGCTCTTTTTATTAGATTTAATCTTTATATATTGTTATTGTTCAAAAATCTCAGCTCAACTCTGGGAGCAGGGATGTCTCCATTTCTTCTCCATGGTGTTGTGGACAAAAGCAGCAACATATGAGTATTTCCAAACGCATTCTTTGCTTACCGACTGAGAATTTTGACAGCTTACTCTGAAATGTTGGCACATTTGATTGCATTTCACACGGGTTGTTTCAGTGACTAGGGTTACTTGGATGCCATTTGTCAAAATAGGAATAGCTAATCATTCGGTTGTCTCAAAATTCCCAATGTTAAATAAGCTCTGTCTAAAGGAGTTGGCCAATACTCAAATAACTACATTTAAATACAGGTCATTTCATGCACTTTTTTGTCTTGATGTAAATATCATACAGAGCTTTGATGCAATATATGCTAAAGTTGCATTGTTACCGTTGAAATGTTATGTAAGGCAGTATATTTCTAATAAATGCCATTGTATTGATTTGAGGGCTTTGAAGGCGTGGATCATTTTTGGGGTATATGGGTGAAACTCAAAGTTTGAATATCGTGAAACAGTTCATTTATTTCTGTAATACAACTTGAAATGTGAAACTAATACATGATATAGATTCATGGCATGCAAAGTGACACATGTCAAGCCTTTGTTTGTTTTAATTTTGAAAATTAGATTTTAAACAAAGAAATGTGGATCCTCTGAAAACTATAATTATGCATGTGTACTTAGTACTTAGTTTTGGCCCCCTTTGCTTCAATTACTGCCTTAATGCGGTCTGGCACTGCTGAGGAGTTGTGGAAGACCACTATGCTTCAACAAGAGGACTATGACCTTTGAAGCTCATGTCCAGGATCCGTCTGTGTGGTGTTTTTGGCTCTGAAGTTAAATTAGATATCATTTGAACAAATTCACTCAACTAATATTTGTGCTACTTCATGACTTAAAAGTGACTTTAAAATATAACTATTTATAACCCGTCCTGTCTCCCCGCCTGCCTCCCTCTACTGGCTGCTACGTGAAATGCTCCTATGCAAATGAGGGCCAATAGCAGCGAGGGCCACGTGCAGTTCTTTCCTTATACCCTAACCCTGAGGAACTGCCCCTAGTGGCAGGGGCTGATTTTGCAGGTCAGATCCTGTTACAGGCTGATCGACAACACATGCATTAGACAAAGATTTGACTGCTTTTCCATATATTAACTATTGTAGTGTGTACAGCAGTATCTATTTAGCCAAGTTTTCACTCAATTTGACATTTCATTTCACTTAATATTATATATTTGTTCTATTAATTTCTCCATTAAACCAAGTTGTGTTCTGGATTAGACAGCCATATCCAACCATTGGCGCCTAACCTTAAGGTCAGTGGACTAATGCCTAAACCTAATTTTTTGGAAGGACAATTTCAGTTTGACATATTATCAGTTTTGCATTTGGAATTACCTTAGTTTCTTATTTTCGTGTGTCAAACTCATTGGAGTCTAGCTCAAGGGATGAGTAACTAATGTATAGCACGTGCATAAACCAAGTTGGGGCTAACTCAAACCCTTAACCCCAAAAACGTGAGGAACTGCCCCTAGTGGCAGGGGCTGATTTTGCAGGTCAGATGCTGTTACAGGCTGAATGACAACACATGGATTACACAAAGATTTGACTGCCTTTCCATATAATAACTATTGTAGTGTGTACAGCAGTGGCGCACATGCTTTACTTTGACTTTCAATTAAATCCAATTCAATTAACTTCAGTTCAAAAAACGTTAATATAAAAACCCAACAGCCATACAAACTCATATTTTTTTGAGGCACCTGAGTCATAAAAGAAAATGTGTTGACTGAATATTAATCTTATGAGTAATTAAAATGTGACTAATTGAGAATTAGCTTGAATACAGACGGGTTACAAAAAAAATAATAATAATAATAATAAAATACAGACGGATTTCCATTCAACGTCATGACGTCACCAAACCAAGATGGCGGCCCGCGGCGGAGAGGAACCACTCTCAAACATTAGAGAAATTGTAGAGATAAAAATAATTGGTTTGATAGCCCCCAATCATTTGTGTATTACTGTGGCAGACTGGTCAAGCATCTTCAGTTTTACTGGGGCCGAGGAGATCAAAAGCCATCTGTGCTTGAGGGGTAAATAGTGGGGGCATCCTGCCTTGGGATGCATCCTGTCTTAGGTGTAATAAAAAGCTTTCATCTGTATTTTAGCATATAGTCTGGATGTTATCTAAACTAAGGAATGTTCTTTGTGTGCTGGGATGCATGTGTGATGTGCTCAGGGGATGGGCTAAACTTGGATATTATAAGTGTTATGTTGGTGGTGTAGAAGAAATAAGAGACTTAGTAAGTCTTTAGGAACGATTTACTGTCAATCTCCGGAGCATGGTCAGAACAACTTCATACATTGCATTTCTCTCACTCTACCCTTGTACCGCTCTATCATGGTACTAGCGCCCTCTGTAGGTCAGGCGTATGACTCTCATTACAATGCTTGTATGTAAACACAACATCTCCCCTGTTACTCATAAAAGGCAACATCTCCTATTACAGAACTTATGTGAAAAAGTAAGTGCTATATTCTCCTTATAGAACATGTGAATTTAAAGTAGTTTTCTTATCTGTAATAATATAGTAATATAGTAATTAGCTGCTATACATTTCTCTTAACTAAAATCTGTCACTCTTCGCACGAGTATAGATAACTTAAAGTGAGCAGCTGAAATTACAATCTTGCATCACAATTAATAATGAACAATATTTGTAACAATGGTTGTATTTCTGTTTAAACAATGTTTTAACTGTATTTGTTTCTTTTGTTATCTTAATCTTTGATGTTATTTCATTACAAAGTCTTTAGTCCATGCTGGTGATTTGTGCGCTCTTTGTGGGATGGCCCGGTTTGGAACAGTCTCTGGCAAGCTAGTGTTTTGTACAGAAGTGCTAGCTTGAGATGGTGATTCCTCCACTCTTCCAGGGCAAAGAGAAAGACGTGTTGCATTCCACCTTTTCCCGTCACTTAAGATGAAGGTGCTGTATCCGGTTTGTTGTTGAATGTTCATAGGATCAGTGAACTGTCTCTCTCCTTTCCCAACATGGAAAGGCTTCCGTATGCGCACTTTGTCTCCCACTGCAAGTTTAGGAGGTTTAGCACCTCGCTTTTTGTCAGTGTATTTCTTACTTTTGGCTTGCTGCAGAGCGACTCTGGATCTCACTTTGTCGTAACGTCCGGTGTCGTCACGTTGTGGCAGAATGTGGAGCTTGGTTCTCATAGGTCGTCCTCTGAGCAGCTGGAATGGAGACTCGTTCGTTGTAGCATGGGGTGTGGCTCTGTAGCTTTGGAGCATGGCAGTTACTGTTGGCTTCCATGGCTTTTGCACAGCCTGTGCTCCCTGGATACAGTCTTTGAGCACTCTGTTGAACCTTTCAACACACCCATTGGCTTGAGGATGGTACACGCTTGTTCTGATGTGCTTAATTCCTCTCTCGCTCATGAAGTTTGCAAAATCACCAGATGTGAACTGTGGGCCGTTATCAGTAGTAATTGCACAGGGATTACCTTCACGTGCAAAAACAGTTGACAGGAAGGTAATGACAGTAGCTGCAGTTGCATTTGGGGTAAAAGCTATTTCAGGCCACTTACTAAAGTAGTCCACTAGAGTGATAGCGAACCTACAGTCCTGAGGTCCACGTTCGAAAGGGCCGACTATGTCCACAGCCACGTGCTGAAAGGGGCCTTCAGGAAACTCTACAGGTTGTAGTGGAGCAGGTGACACTTTGGCAGTCTTGTCACAGGACTGGCATACTGTACACGAGGAGAGGACACTATGAACTAAGCTGTCCATGTTTGGCCACCAGTAAAGTTCTCTGAGGCGTTGCTTTGTGTGTACCAGTCCCTGGTGTCCTTCGTGTGCAAGCTGTATTATGCGCTCTCTGAGTGACTCGGGGACAACCAGACGAGCACCTCGGAATACCAGTGGGGAGTCTACTGCAAGCTCATGTCTGACAAGAAAATATGGTTGTAGGTCACTGGATAAAGACTTTTTGGTTTTTGGCCATTTGGACTGACTGATCTGCCTAAGCTTTGTGAGTACGCGACAGTCCTCGGACTCTGCTTTAAAGTCAGCGAGAGGCAGTGCAGTAAGCTCTGAGATTTCAGCTATCTCAACAAACAAGTCAGGTTCAGGTTCAGTCAGTGGAGTTGACTCAAGGGGAACACGTGAGAGGCAATCTGCCAGTACATTTTGGTTCCCAGGGCGGTATTCAATGTCGTACTGAAAGCACATTAGCCTGGCTGACCATCTGGCAACTCTCATCCCTGCTCTATTCATACCTTTGGTGTTGAGGAGCGTAGTCAGGGCCTGATGATCTGTGCGGAGTGTGAATCTGCGTCCCCAGACGAATGTCCTCCATCTCTCGACAGCCCACACGCATGCGAGGGCCTCCTTTTCCGTAGTGGAGTACTTCCTCTCAGCAGGCGTCAGTGTGCGTGAAGCAAAAGCCACGATGCGCTCTGTATTGTCTGAGTAAATCTGCGTCAGGACAGCTCCTAAGCCATAGTCAGAAGCATCTGTTGTGATGACAGCTGACAGTTTTGGATTGAACACGGCAAGAGCAGGACTGTCCAGTAGTAGCTGTTTCAGCTTTGTGAAGCATTCGTTCACAACATTGTCCCATTGTAGTTTAGCCTGCGGGCTAGTCTTGAGCAGTAGTCTCAGGGGTTCAACAAGTGTAGCATAGTTAGGGACGAACTTGCTAAACCATGAGGTCAGACCTAAGAATGAGCGCAGAGCTGGCATGTCTCTTGGTGCAGGTGCTTCAGCGATGGCAGTAAGGTGGTCTGTGCTCGGGCGCAAGCCTTCTTTGGAAATGACATGGCCCAGGAATGTAATCTGTGTTTGTGCAAAGGCACTCTTGCCGAAGTTGATCTGTAGGCTGGCCTCACTTAGGCGATTGAGGACTGCTTGTAGGCGCAGATCGTGTTCCTCTCTTGAAGCTCCGTATATAATGATGTCGTCCAGGTAGTTCTGCACACCCGGTAAGTCCTTCAGAATTGTCTCCATCATTTTTTGGAATGCAGATGGAGCGGAGGCAAGGCCAAAGGGGACACGAGTGAACTGGAACAAGCCGTCATGGGTTATAAAGGCAGTCAGTTTGCGGCTCTCTGGGTGTAGAGGCAACTGGTGGTAGGCTGAGCTTAAATCGATCTGGCTGTAGTATGTAGCACCAGACAGTTCAGCGAACAGGTCCTCCATGTGAGGAAGCGGGTAGCAGTCCATGACAACACTTTTATTTGGTTCACGTAAGTCGACACATAGGCGCAGAGCCCCTTGGCGTTTTCTTCCCGCCACAAGGGGACTCACCCATTCAGATGCATCAATTCTTTCAATGATGCCTGCTTGGAGTAGTCGGGTAAGTTCTGTGGAGACCTCTTTGCGTATACTGAGTGGTAGACGTCGTAGTTTTTGGCGCACTGGACGCACTGCATTGTTGACTTGTACTTTGTGAATAAATCCTTTGACACATCCGAGTGTTTGAACTGGAGTAGAGTTAATGTTGTGCACTGCACCTTCGGGCTCACCAGCAGGTGGCGTGTTTGCACAATCTGTGTTGAGAATCACCTTGCCGTCAATTATGCTGACCCCCAGGGCTTTAATCAGATCCAAGCCCAGCAGGGGAGATCCGGCTTCCACAATGTAGAAAGTTGCTGGCACAGTACTGGCTTGTTCAGTAGTTGTAGTTTCTGCATGGAGACAACCAAGTACAGGTAAGTGGCCCTTGGAATAAGTAACAAGCCTAGCTTTTGGCTCTTCGAGTGCACAGCGTCCAAAATAATTTCTGTATATGGACTCTGGCAATATAGACACAGCAGCTCCGGTATCCACTATTAACTCAAGTGAATGTCCATTTCCTTTTGGTGCTTCAATATTTACTGTGCAGGTTAGTTTATCAAATGCTGCTGCGGCTAGTTTTACATCGTCAACACGGAGAATAGCGAGTTCTGGCACAACAACATCTTGTATTTCATTTACTGCTTTGGTACTTGACCTGCATACCTTGGCGAAATGTCCCTTCTTCCCGCAAGAATTGCATTGTACTGAAGTGGCGGGACAGGTTCGGTCACTAGCCAGGTGTTTGTTCGATCCACATCTGAAGCATTTTCGTTGTTTACTGGCATTGGAAACCTGTTTGGTACGGTCGTTTGCAGAAGTCTTGGCGGGGTTGGTGTCTCTCCTCCCGCGAAAAGTTGAGCGGGAGGCTCCGACTGCCTGTATTGGCGCAGCGGGAATGTGTCTGTTAGCGGTCAGTAGTGTGGCATTTTTGACTGCTGCCTCCACTTGTGTAGCAACTGTTACTGCTTTGTCTAAAGTCAGGTTGTCTTCAAGAAGCAGTTTATCACGCACTGCACTGAGGTATGTATTAGAAATGAGTTGATCGCGTATCATCTCCCCCTCCATTGTTCCGAATGCACATGATGCAGCCAGGTCCCTTAGCGCAGCTACGTACTGTGTTGCTGTCTCGTCCGAGCGCTGAACACGTTGTCTGAACGTGTGTCTGCATGCTACGACGTTGACTTTAGGCACGAAGTGTTTCTCCAGCGCAGCCATTGCAGAATCCATAGAATCACCTTGGTCCGGTAACGTGTAAAAAAGGCGTTGTCCCTCTGGTCCAAGGCAGTGTAGTAACACGGCTCTTTTCCTAGCATCAGGCCATGCATCTCCTGTAGCATTGATGACTAGCATGTAATTCTCGAACATCCTCCGCCACGTAGCAAAAGGTATAGGCGGCTCACCAACGTGCGGAAGAAAAGACGGTGGGCACGGTACAGATGCACTCATCCTCGTCGCCAATTTGTTATGTTGGTGGTGTAGAAGAAATAAGAGACTTAGTAAGTCTTTAGGAACGATTTACTGTCAATCTCCGGAGCATGGTCAGAACAACTTCATACATTGCATTTCTCTCACTCTACCCTTGTACCGCTCTATCATGGTACTAGCGCCCTCTGTAGGTCAGGCGTATGACTCTCATTACAATGCTTGTATGTAAACACAACAATAAGGAAAGTTCTGTAGAGACGTCCTCAGACTTCTTTGAGACTTCTGTGAAATGCTTCACCATGTAGGACATCTGTAATGTGACCACTCTACTGCAATAAAATGCCTGAAGAACGACACTTTTCTCTCTGCCTGTTTTTCCATCAACGAGGGGTCTGGACGGACGACTATCTCACGTACTTTTAATATTCACAAAATGGACTACATTTAAACGTGTCTTTGACTTAAAATTAGCCAAGCGATGTTTTCCTTCGGACTATAATAACAGTAAGTTTAAATGAGAGTCAAACTAAGCCGTGTCTGGAGGCTCCGTGCTTTCGAACTAGCATTGCAAGTTTAAGGCTAACTACATCTCCACGGATGTTACAAGGAGGCACCGTGATTGTCACTGCTCTCGCTAAAGCGACCCTTTCTCATCTAATTTGGTCAGTAAATCCATTGAACAATTCTTCTGCTTAGTGTTTACTTTTTAATTTAGTTTCATTTACAGTGAAGATTAGCACTTTGAGGACATAGAAAATAGGCTTTAACTTCTTAACCCCCACCTGAACCGAGTGCATTTTCTCCAGTTCAGCTTTACACAAATTTAAAAGCTTCTCCACTGGAGCATGTGGAATTATTTATATACATATTTGTCATATTAGGTTTTAGTGATTATATATAAAACTGTGTTGATCTGTAAACTGTGCTTTGAGATACATTTGAATCTGGCGGACATTTTAGTTTCTGCTTGTATGTATGGTTGATCCACTGGGGGGCAGTGTGTTCAAATAAGGAGTCAGATTGCGCAGAAGAAGAAGTGACGATCCAAGAGAGAGAGCTGATTGGTTGGGGGAAGACACACCTATTCCTTTGTATTGAGTTGCAGGGGAGAGAAGCGTTCTCTTTCCCCCGCCTCGTCGTCCGGTCAGCATGGGGTCAGCTCAACAGATGTACCTTTAGTTTGTAATAGGAAATAAAGTAATGAATTTGGATTATAATATACCGAGTCTCCATCCTTTCATCCAGCACTAAAGAATACGCTATTTTCAACAATTGGTGAAACCCGACGTGAGATTTTTGATTTGTGGAAGATTGGATGGAACTCGTGAATAGACAAAGAAAAGAAAAAAAGCTTTTTTTGTTGCTCTTTCGCTCACAAAACAGACGTGCACACCGACTTTAAAATGGGTAAGAATACGAATTGTTTATAGCAAATTTGTTTATATTGGCTATGATGAAGGAAGTGTGTGCGTATGTTTTTGCTGGGGGTTTGAGATATTTGGCGATACTTTTAAAACATAAAAAAAAAAAAAAAAAAAACAAAGCTAAAAATGCAATGAAACTTGACTGGATTGTTCCGTGTTTAGACCGTACGCCTTGCAGATTTTTAAGGTGCTTTTTTTTAAGGCATGTAAGTAGATGTTTTTATTGAAGTTAGACTAAAGTAATTTTAAAGGCGCGTTTGTTTTGGAAAAAATAACTGTTGTTTGCGATGATTGGTTTCCCATTTTTGCTGTTGGCATGTTCTGTGAATCTTTAACTATATCCCCATTGTCTATGCAAAAGAATTTCCTCAATATTTTGGTCAAATTACAGCTTAATGTTGTGTTGTTAGCTTTCGTTAGCATCGTTAGCTTAGTGCGCTAGCATACCGCATGGTTAGCTTAGTGTGTTAGCATACAGCTTATTGTTGATAAACGTGTAATAAACCCACAAATGTGTTAAATCCAGCTCAGTGTGTGGACACTGAAGGCTGTTCTGTGTAGTAGTATAGGATTTTATTGAAGTGTGGTGCATGGTTTGTTTTCAATATGATCTGTTTGCTGTTGGTATGCGAGGTTGCTAAGTTGGCTCTGAGAACAAAGGATTTAGCCTTAGCATTTAGCTTTTTCCATGTGGTACTGTTATTTGGCTGTTATATTGTAATATCGGAGTTTATGGCCGCCATTGCTATAGTCTCAAAATGTTGATAAACCGCATAAATGTGACGCATAAAACGCGTACATATGGAGCCCGATAAAACAGTTTTTTAAGAGCGGTACATTCAGACCAATGGATGCGGTATATTGAGACCGGGGCATTGAGGCAACGGTACATCCCGACTAGCACACCTGTAGTACCACCATATGGCCACTAAATTTTCACTGAAAGGCATCGGACTTTAGACACATTAAGAACTATTTTAACGCATGTTTTCTATTTTTAAACACTTAATATGGCTACATATTCTTATTGAGATAACGCTGGGTTATTTACAATTAAAGGAATGAGGCTGGTTTTCGAAATGAATTTGTTTTAGATCTGCCTTAAACAGTGACTTCGCAGGCATCTTTTATCTGAAAGCGGAACAATTTTGTTAAGCAACTGAGGTGCATTTTTTTATCTGAATTTGTTGACCGGCGGAGAGAGAGGCGGGAGAAGTGTTTGTCTGTTTGTCTGTTTTGCCGTTTTGTTTGTTTTTTTTGTTTGTTGGTGAAAATATAAAAAAATTATAAAAGATAAAATACAAATAAAAATTATAACATTAGAAAAAACACACAAAGAGACGGTAGACGTGGACGCACCAAGTAGACGTCGATCTGCTAGTTTAGGAAATGAGATTAAGTTTGGCTGTAAATGTCGGTGAAATTTTGTTTAGGTGGACACGTCCGTCCGTGGGTTCGCCAGAGGACGATCCTAAAAACGCTACGACGTAGCTGGAGGGATTTATAGACGTATGAATTCCATGCGACGTTCTTGGTTATACGTTGGGGAAATTTGTGGCCCCCAAAAAACCAATGTACATAACGGAAAAGGAGACTAAATTTGAAGATAAAAGACAAAATAAAAAAAAATATAAAGATAAATGAGTGAAAATATTCTACTGGCCAGATTGCAAAGAGCTCTTGTACTGGCCAGATGAGAGAATAAAAGAAGAGGAAAATTGAAGAGTTAATGACTGGCCAGATTATGTTTAGATGTTTGCGCACATGGTTATGGGGTATATGTGAAATTATTGTGACTTGTTGTCTTGTCTTTTGTGTAATGTTCTTTTTATTGTAGAGTGACTGAGTGTGTCCAGAGTGACGAGTGACCAGTGTGATGGACGAGTGGAGAAGGACAAACAAAAGTGATATTTTTGTGAGTGGCGAAGAAGCAAACGGAGAGAAAGACTTGGAAAGTATTGGAGTGAATGCATCTGATCATTTACCGGTGATAGATGGTTCTCTGAGGAGACTGGATGCCGAAATGGCATTGAATGTGAAGCGTGATGGAAAGGTGATTGAAAGTGAGAAGGACGGTTGAAAGAAAGTTTTTAAGATAAGAGAATTCCTTATTCAGAGATGTGATGTGTGAATGTTGAGTGGACACTGTTTTTTATTAGAAAACTAAACGTGTATTTGCTGTGTCTGCAGTTATGTGGACGTAGGAAATGATCGAACAGGAAGTCATGGGTGCATTGGAGGAGTGGCCATTCTCATTTGTACCCAGACATCCGTGTAGGAGGGGAAGTGGAGAAATTGCTCCGCCCCTCATTGACCAAAGTTATTGTTTTAAAAGTTATTTTTGTTTTGTTTTTTATAGAGAAACATTTCTGCTGGTGGTAGTTATGTCTCCACAGCATACATTTGAAGAACAAATATCCAAAATTAGTGTGAGACAAATGCTATTTTTTAAGCCTGTGATTAACGGAGCATTTAGGGCTCTGAGAGATGTTGCTGAACGAATTAGAACCTCTCTCCACACGGTGGCGCCGTGGAATGAAAACTGAAGCAGGGAAGACCTGTCGTAGGTTCGAATACATTGATTGAAAGTACAGACCACTATTTAGAGTTTAAGTTGATCTTTATGCGCCATCTTGGACGCATTACCAAAAGTTATGAAGGAGCAATTATGCAAAATTTGAATTATTGTTAATAAAACCAAATAAATTAATGAATACATTTTGAGATGAATGCCCTTGACCAGAAGCGAGAGCAAAATTGAACTGAAAGAAATGAGTGCAACTTTTAAAGGTGCAGCTTGTATAATGAAGACACGGGACACAGTGGACTCTTGTTTAGCAAACTCTTTAGTGAATACCCGGAAGTCCCCTATCACCCGTAGGTACAAAGCATTATGGGACGTGTAGTCCAATACAGTCCTACTGCTACACCTCCTCCTTTTAGCTGAAGTCATACTCCATAGAATTAACAGGTATTAAGTGACAGGCAGCAAAAACAAACAAACTGCTGTATACCGTTTTCAGCATGAATATCTATTTTCTTTTTTTCTTTTTCTTTTTTTTTTTTTTTTTTTTTTTTTTAACAACTGCCGCCTAACAAAAAAAAAACAACTTATATTCCATTTAAACATGTGACTTTCACAAATCCAATCTATCAGGAGGTCTCACAACCCGACCCGATCTGGTAAGAGTCCCTGTAGGTCTAAGGTGACTCCTGTTTCTCCTGAGGAAACCCCGGTCAGTCTCTACCACGTAAGATCTGGGAGTGTTAGCGGGTCTTACTACTTCTCCTGTAGTTCCTTCAGTTGTAATCCAAACTTTCTGTCCAGGTGTTAGTTTTGAAAGTTGTCTTGTACGATGTCTCCGGTTATAGTGTTTTGCCTGCTCACACCTCCCCTCCTCATCCTTCTTGCGAAAGGTTTGCAGGTCCGGCCATGTAGGATCCAACTTGGACGTGAGTTGAGGTAGGGCGGTGCGGAGGTTTCTTCCCATTAGCAGCTGTGCTGGCGAGAACCCATGTTCCAGTGGGGTAGCTCTGTACGCCAGCAGAGCTCTGTTAAAGTCATTGTCCTTTTTCCACAAGTCCTTGATGGTGCGAACAGCACGCTCGGCCTCCCCGTTGGCCTGGGGGTACCTGGGGCTGCTTGTGACATGTGTGAACTGGTACTCCTTTGCGAACTGTCTGAACTGTTCTGAGGAAAACTGCGGTCCGTTATCCGATACCACAGTCTCTGGAGTTCCATGTCTAGCAAAGGCCTCTTTGACAGCTTTGATAGTGACCTCTGCTGATGTTTGTTTGAGCTGTGCTACTTCAATGTATCTCGAGAAAAAGTCAATGATCAAAACGTACTGTTTCTTCGACCACTCGAATAGGTCCATTCCAACCTTCTGCCAGGGGCGGTCCGGAAGTGGAGTGGACAACAGTGGTTCGCGGTTCTGCAGTCTGTATTTTTGACATGTTTCGCAATTGCCCACCATTTGACCTATCTGAGCTGAGATGCCGGGCCACCAGACTGCTTCCTTTGCTCTGGCCCTGCATTTGGAAATCCCTTGATGACCTTCATGCAGACGCTGCAAAATGTCTGCTCTCAGGGGAGGTGGGATCACAAGTCTTTCCCCTTTCATGAGAAGGCCGTGACTGACATTTAAGTCCATCCTGTGTTGCCAATATTTTTTTACATCTGGATCTATGTTGCATTTCTCTGGCCAACCTATAAGGCAATAGTCCGTCACTTTCGTACAGAGTTTGTCTTTTTCCTGTGCTGATTTGATCTCCTCCAACCGTTTGTCCGTGGCTGGGAGACAGGATACAACAGTGTCCACAAAAACCTCTACCTCTTTCTCCAGCTGAAGATCTGCTGCAGAGGGCGGACCCTCCACGGGAGCGCGTGACAAAGTATCGGCTGTGACGAGGGTCTTCCCTGGAACATGGACGATTTTGAATGAAAAGCGCAGTAGCCTAAGCCTGAACCTTAGGATGCGTGGAGGAAGGTCGTCCAAACCTCTCGTGCTCAGAAGAGGGACCAGGGGTTTGTGGTCCGTGATCAGCGTAAACAGTAGACCCATGAGATATGACGAAAGTCTTTCACACGCCCATGTGACCGCAAGCGCCTCCTTTTCTATTTGCGCATAGCGCCTCTCAGTGTCTGTTAATCCTCTCGAAATGTAGGTTACTGGTCGCCACAGGCCGTCCGACTGCTTCTGTGTGAGTACGGCTCCAATACCATATGGCGATGCATCTGCAGCAACTCTTGTATCTGCTGTGTTGGAGTATTGAGCAAGTACTTCAGGGGAACTCAGTATCTCCTTAAGCTTCCCAAATGCCGTTTCCTGTGGCTCTGCCCATATCCACTCGTTTCTGTCCTTTTGCAGCTCCTTCAGTGGTGTGGTAATGGTAGCTAGCTGTGGCATGAACTTGGCAAGGTAATTGGCCATACCCATGAGACGCCGCACATCTTCCACACACTTGGGCTGTGGCAACTGCTGAATTGCCTTTACCTTGTTTGGGTCAGCTTCTATGCCCTTTTCGGAAACTTTGTGCCCAACAAACTAGATTTCGTTCTTGGCAAACTCACACTTCTCATTGAGAGTGAGACCCTCCTTTTGGAACCTCTGGAGCACACGACGCAGCCTCTGGTCGTGCTCCTGTCTGTCTCGGCCATACACAAGCACGTCGTCAGCATGACAAATGACTCCGTCAAAGTCCTCCAGCATCTGCGACATCCTCCTTTGGAAATGCTCTGGCGCGGACGCTATTCCAAAAGGAAGGCGGTTGAACTGAAACCTCCCAAAAGGTGTGATGAAGGTTGTGAGGGGCCGTGACTCTGGTGTGAGAGGGATTTGCCAAAATCCAGAACGGGCATCCAACTTTGTGAATACTTTGGCGTCTTTCATCATAGCAAGAGTTTGATCCACTGCCGGGAGAATATGACGTTCTCTTTTCACTGCCGTGTTCAAAGGTGTGAGGTCTACACATATTCTAGGTGGCTTCTTGGCTGGTCTGGGAATGACAACAATGCCTGAGCACCACTCTGTAGGCGCAGTGACTTTTGAAATGACTCCCATCTCTTCCATTCTGAGTAACTCTTCCTTGACAGCATCTCTCAAGGGGAGAGGAACACGTCGTGGGGCAGAAAGAGCTACAGGTGTGGCTCCCTGCTCTAACTCTATGTGGTAAGGTTCCTTCAGCTTGCCCAACCCTTGAAACACCTCTGGGTATGCTGCTCTAAAATCTGTCTCAGGTTCTGTAACTGTATCCACTCTGTAGACTAACCCCAATGCCTCACAGGCTGGTCTGCTTAATAGTGGCTGAACTAGGCCTGACACTAGGTAGACATCCTGTGATGTGCAGCGCCCTTTCACTAGCAACTGAGCCCCAAAGCAGCCTTTTACTTTGAGTGGGTAACTGCCTGGCCCTAGAAGTTTCCTTTTGGGTGTCTGCAGCTTACCGTCTCTTTCGGGTTTGTACAGTCTCTCTGGAATGGAAGTAACATCTGCCCCCGTATCAAGTTTAAACTGGACATTTTCCCCATTTAGCTTGATCTTTTCCACCCAGGGCTCTGACCTCTCTGTGCCAATTTCTCCCAAAAACACACATTCCTCTCCATCTGTGTCATTTTGGTCCTCTGTGACTTCTTTTAATCCTACAGCTCCACTACTGCGACAAACTACAGCAAAATGTCCTTTTTTCTGACATTTTCTACACTGTACGTCTCTGGCAGGACAGTCTTTCCATGAATGTTTATTCTTACGACCACAGCGGCCGCACTCTTTTTCAACTGGTTTCACTGGCGTATAATGTCCCTTCTTTGACTGTTGCCATGTTTGCGTTTTTCCTTTCTTTACGTTTGCCTTTATTGCATCCACGTTCAGTGTCTTGTCTTCTGCAGAGCTGCTATGCATTATTGTTTGTTGCTTCTTCACAGTTTCGCTCTGTCTGACCTTCTGTATGGCTTTAGCAAGGGTTAATTCTGAGTCCATTTGTAGCTGCTCTGACAGTCTTTTGTCTTTTATACCAACTACAATTCTGTCCCGAATAAGCTCCTCTTTAAGCACACCGAATCCACAGTTTTCTGCAAGTTTATGTACAGCTGTAATAAATGATTCTGCACTCTCACCATCCTGTTGACGTCTGGAGTTGAACTGCGCTCTCTCAAAAATGACGTTGTGTTTTCCAACATAGTGCTTATCAAACGCTGCTTTAACTGCATCATATTTCTTCTTGTCTTCAGCAGTTAATGGCAAAACTGCTAAAACGTCATCAGCAGCGTCTCCCATAGCATACAGAAGTGAGTTGACTTGATACTCTTCTGTTTTGCTGTCCAACGCTGTTGCAATACGAAACCTTTCAAATCTTCTGATCCACTTCGGCCATTCTGACGGACAAGAAAAGTCAAATGCCTCAGGAGGAGTTAACTGTACAGTGGTCGCCATCTCTGTTGCTGAATCCCTGGTTTCTTCGTCACTTTCAGGACCCAAGATTGATGCACCGTCTCTCTGTACGTCCTCCTCACCAGACATGTGACACGCGGGGCCGTATCTTAGCACGCTCGTACAGCTTGCAGCTAGCGCCGGAGTTCCTTGCCGGCCGTTTTCGTTGTAAACTGCGCAAAAAAAACTCCCGCTAGTTAACAGGACTGTAACGCGCCCGTAAATATCGCGGAGACATGTAGTTCGTAGCTTCTGACACCATGTATAATGAAGACACGGGACACAGTGGACTCTTGTTTAGCAAACTCTTTAGTGAATACCCGGAAGTCCCCTATCACCCGTAGGTACAAAGCATTATGGGACGTGTAGTCCAATACAGTCCTACTGCTACACAGCTTAAAGGAGCGAGTAATGAAAGTAATAATGAAAAAGAGTAATAATGAGTTTACTTGAATGTGCAGTGACTTATGGGTGTGGTGTTGGTAATTGTGGCCAAGGATTGTTTCAGACAAGATGACCAACAACGTTCGAGGAGATCGAGGCGTTTACAACAACGCTGATGGGAACAATGCTACTCTGATCACTGGCTGCTGCTGAGTCCAGAGGCATGGGAGTCCAGAACTCTGTTACCTGTGAAGGTGAACGGACAGACTCTTGACGTGCTGGTGGATAAAGGTGAACAACACTCATCTGTCAACTTTGAGACTGTGATCATTAACGGACACCATCTACTGGGTGGATACAGGAAGACCACCCAAAACCTTTCACCAAGCCAGTGCCTAGTCAGCTCACAGGACTGAATCTGACACGCCAACTCAGACTCCTGTTTCTCTCCTCGGATGTGCTTTGCTGATGGAAGAGAGCAACAGTTTTGTGCTCTCTGGATGGACTAACAGTGACTTTTCCCTGATTGGACAAACACCTTGCTGTCTTGAATCATTCACAGGACAGTGGTTGCTGAATGCAGATATCTCCTGGGAAGAGCTGAAGGACTGTACAACTGACGTTTGACCTTGGATCAAACATTCACTTTGCCAAAGCCACCCACCCATTGATCACTGTACTTTAATATGATATAGAAAAGCTTTTAAGGCTAACCTTAGTGGACGTGAATGGTCCTTTTAAAATAACAAAATTAATTAGGCAAACGAGGTGTGACTGTGAATTGTTTACACCCTATAGAACAATAGTATGTGTTTATATCTTATTTGCTCTCTCTCCTGGACAATAGGCTAAAGAATTTGTTCCATGACCAAAGCGTGAGTGAAACAAAAGATTGGTAAGAAATTGAAGTTTCTAAAATGTCCTGTACCCTCCATCAGTGTCTGATACTTATGTCCGTTTTGGAACATCATTCCACGACACCATGATAGAGAATTATGAGTTTATGAACTGACTGAAAATATCTTAATGCACCAGATAAAGATGGTCTTTAGGACCTGATGATGCTGGTTTATTTACTAAATTGAATCAATAATCTTTAAGTTACAACTAAATGCATTTGTCTGAATATCTCAATACAAAATTTAAATTTGAAGCCTTAGAGGGTATTGACATGTGATAGAACTGTGAAATGCTATAGCTATGAATTGGAATAGATAAAACTAACTTGTCTGAAATTATGTCTAAAAGCTGAAGTGGATTGGGTTTCGGCCCTTTCTCTTGCTCTGCTCCTGGCGTCAATCCGTGAGCAGATCGAGAGGAAACTCTTATGAACTTAATATAGGCCATTCTGATGCCTGAGATCAGCCTCCTCTTTGATTCCACGGGAATCCAGTGGACACTGATCTTAAGATTGTATGTTATGATCCCTATTGAAACCATCTACACATTAGTTTATGCACTCAGGTTGGAGGTGACTGCTGATCTCACTTTGGGAGCCGCTGAGAGCTCCTTTCCCAGCCTGTCTGACAGTCCTCTGCCGCGATTGGACTGAACCAGTGCTGGTCTGATCCCTTTTGAGGCCACAGCCTGTGAGGACCTCACAGGCTGTCCAGGTCGCAAACCAGACGAGTGGTGTCCACCTCTCACTCGCCCTGTCGACCCGTTTAAACCGCCTTCAACCTCCCTGGACTGAACCTGACATTTGTTATTTTGCTATTGTTTTCTTTGTGTTATGTAGGTGCCGAAGGTATTAATCTCCAGTGAAATTGGAGTTGGTTTGTTGTGTTTCCTGTACAAGGATAGAGGTTTCACTTGTTTATGCATGTTACATGACTCTTTATTGGACTGAGTTTTCCTCAGTCCAAGAGGGGGTGTTAATTATATGGGAAAATTATTATAATTTGGTTTATTTTGGCATGGGAAAGAACTGAGACAAATATATATAAAAGATAAACAAACGAAAACATAAAGTGACGAATTGACAAATGTTATGGCCAACTAGGATAGGTTTCAGATAGGTAAATACATTTATAATACTCTGTTTTTTACGTTTGCTGTGATTCTGAAGTGCACACAGAATCTGTGGTAAATGTGGGAAACAGAAGCTAAAAGAGAGTTTTTCTCTGTAGAATAATGAAACCTGAATTCCTGAATTTTCCAGATAAAATTGACCCTAGCATTCCAACAGATAAATTAAGTTAAATAGGTTTTTGAGTCCAGCCATAATTTGCAAGATTAGCTGGCATGGTCGTTCTCACGGTGAGCGGCCCTGAGGAGAATGTTTTTGTAATTTTTGTCTGTTCTTTTGTGTTTCTGTTACAGAAACTGTAACAGAAACTGTTGGTTCCTTGTCTCTGTGGGTGCTTGTGAGTGGTCGTCATTGTGAGAGTTTTTGACCCAAATTAATCAATCAAGTTTTATTTCTAAAGCGCCTTACAACAATCAAAGTTGACCAAAACATGATGATGTAGAAAAAATAAACAATAACAACCACCCGTAGTGGTGACTATATGTTTTTATAGCGGACGCCGAGGAAGCATGAACTGAGACAACGACCTGACAGAGTAAAGGCAACCAGTTGAAGGACAAGCATCTCACTGATTTCATATGACAAATATTCAATCTGATTTGTGATCTCTTTTGTAGAGATCAATACGGGGAATGTGGAATTATTTATATACATATTTGTCATATTAGGTTTTAGTGATTATATATAAAACTGTGTTGATCTGTAAACTGTGCTTTGAGATACATTTGAATCTGGCGGACATTTTAGTTTCTGCTTGTATGTATGGTTGATCCACTGGGGGGCAGTGTGTTCAAATGAGGAGTCAGATTGCGCAGAAGAAGAAGTGACGATCCAAGAGAGAGAGCTGATTGGTTGGGGGAAGACACACCTATTCCTTTGTATTGAGTTGCAGGGGAGAGAAGCGTTCTCTTCCCCCGCCTCGTCGTTCGGTCAGCATGGGGTCAGCTCAACAGATGTACCTTTAGTTTGTAATAGGAAATAAAGTAATGATTTTGGATTATAATATACCGAGTCTCCATCCTTTCATCCAGCACTAAAGAATACGCTGTTTTCAACAAGCATCAGGCCAGTGTAACGCCTCATTTGAAAGCCAAGACCTACAAAACGGATCGAATTTTTCTCGTGTTGTTGTCTTTGTCTTGTCTGTTTTTTTTGGTTTGTTTTTCAGTTGTTGTTTTGACGCTTTTTTTGTCGTGGTTTCATCACGTTTTTCTCATTTTCTTTACTCACGTTTTTGTCTCTTATTATTGCATTGTCAAGGCAACGGTGGCGCAGATGGTAGAGCGTGTCGTCACATGATCAGAAGGTTGGGGGTTGAAATCCCGCCTCCTGAAGGTGCATGCTGTCGTGTCCTTGGGCAAGACACTTCACCCACCTTGCCTCCAGTGTCTGCGTACGTTGGTGTATGACTGGGTGAGTGGATCCTTGCTACAAAAGTGCTTTGAGTGCCTAATGTAGGTGGAAAAGTGCTGTATAAGTTGAGACCATTATTGTTGCTTTAGCCACATGTTTTTGTTCAATCTGTAAGTGGCTCTTTTTTGGCTTTTTCATCACTTTTTTATTGTGTTTATGTCGCTCTTCTGTTGCTTTTTTCCCACTTTTTCATCCTCTATTTTGTCACTGTTTCTTCCCAGAAGCTTTTACATGTGGGTAAAGCAACACTGGAAAAAATGTGCTCAGTTCAGGTGGGGGTTAAGAGGTGAAAGTAACAATTACCTCAATCATGATTTCCATCACATTGGAATATGTTGCTATCATATTTGTGTTACCCTGTGTGTGATTTTAGGTGAGCACAACACATGACATGATTTTGGTGCTGGTTTTTTAAATGCATGCTAATTTCTGTCTTGCAGCTTGAGGAAGAAAAGCAAAGAAGCATGAAGCACAAGATTTGAAACGACTGTACCACAATATGGATTTCTGCCTCTGCTGGGGTGGCTGTCAACATTGGCACCAAACCTGGCCAGTCGAGCCACATTCATAGAAAGAACGTGAGACTACTAGAGAATGTAGAACATCTGATAGAGGATCTCCTCTATCCTCTCCCTGAAGCTTGAGTCACAGGTAACACATGTCCTTTATGTTTGGTTATGTATCATCACTGTAATACATGTTTGTGTATTTGTAGATGCAGTCGGCTTCTCGAACCTACTTTGGCCGCACTGGGACGGGGAAATCCTAAGACTGCCAGCGTAGATGACCTGAATGAGGGACTATGTTGAAAAAGTAACTACTATCACAATACGTCACTCGTTACTTTACAAAACTAAACTCCTTTGTTAGACTATGCCCTTGGCGTAGTAGGTTGTGTAGCTTTAAGAAAAGTATATGCACAATGCACACTTTAGAAAGCTTACAAATCTGATTGTATTATTCTGTCTGGCTTTATGATTCATATTTTCTCTTTTGTTATTAGGAGGATAACAAAAGGAAGCCTTTGCGAAGAAGGAGGACAATACAGATTACTCAGAATGCTGCAATGTAAGTATATTTTTGTGCTTTGTAAATACTTTTGGTGGGGCTTCATACCTCGAGCAAATGAAATGTCACTGAAACATCACTGAAATATGAACTGTTGAACAGACACAGGAATCACATGCATTTCAGAGCATGTTTGTGGAAGTATAAAGGCTCAGGATTAAGAGCTGGGCCATTTGGCCAAATATAATATAATCCTTCATTTTATTTCAATTAAGCACTGCCTAAAACACAACACGCAGCCTTTTGCAAAGTTGTAGTGGATGTTTAAGAATCAGAATAGGTTTTATGTTTATACACCCAATGTAATTCTCATGTTCTCCACACGAGGGCAGAAGATACACAGTGCCCTGGAAGACAGCTTCCATGGTGTCTTCCATAGTGGCCAGTGATCTGAATTTAGCCTTTTTGTTTGTTTTATATTGTTCAATGCACACGTTAATCAAATGATTTATATGATAATTTAGTATTCTGTAGTCGGGTCTGTGTATATGTTTCTTGCTGTCCTGTGCTTGCATTATTATTTTCTTGAGGTATTGCATAGTTTCTTGCTCCAGTCTTAATGACAACATTTTTATTTTGCAGCAACATGGTGAACCGAATGTGGCTGATCATCCCCTTCTTGCTGATTTCTTCGGACCTGGGAACATATAAAGGCCCTTTCAACGCAATCATCTCCAGTCTGGAGTGGTTGAGCAGCTTTTGGCTGACTGCGGGGGGACACCACCATTGGCTACAGACAAACTTCGACTGGACCCTCTGAGAAAACAATTCACGGGGCCAGAGACGACAACCAAAGAGCGTCCAACGGGGACTGAGGCATTTTGTTTACAACATGCAGAAAGACGCATGCTACAGGCATCATGCTTACTTGTGTGGCTATCGGTCTCGGGTTTGTGTCGCATCAGTGTAGATGTTGCTCTTTTTATTAGATTTAATCTTTATATATTGTTATTGTTCAAAAATCTCAGCTCAACTCTGGGAGCAGGGATGTCTCCATTTCTTCTCCATGGTGTTGTGGACAAAAGCAGCAACATATGAGTATTTCCAAACGCATTCTTTGCTTACCGACTGAGAATTTTGACAGCTTACTCTGAAATGTTGGCACATTTGATTGCATTTCACACGGGTTGTTTCAGTGACTCGGGTTACTTGGATGCCATTTGTCAAAATAGGAATAGCTAATCATTCGGTTGTCTCAAAATTCCCAATGTTAAATAAGCTCTGTCTAAAGGAGTTGGCCAATACTCAAATAACTACATTTAAATACAGGTCATTTCATGCACTTTTTTGTCTTGATGTAAATATGATACAGAGCTTTGATGCAATATATGCTAAAGTTGCATTGTTACCGTTGAAATGTTATGTAAGGCAGTATATTTCTAATAAATGCCATTGTATTGATTTGAGGGCTTTGAAGGCGTGGATCATTTTTGGGGTATATGGGTGAAACTCAGAAAGTTTGAATATCGTGAAACAGTTCATTTATTTCTGTAATACAACTTGAAATGTGAAACTAATACATGATATAGATTCATGGCATGCAAAGTGACATATATCAAGCCTTTGTTTGTTTTAATTTTGAAAATTAGATTTTAAACAAAGAAATGTGGATCCTCTGAAAACTATAATTATGCATGTGTACTTAGTACTTAGTTTTGGCCCCCTTTGCTTCAATTACTGCCTTAATGCGGTCTGGCACTGCTGAGGAGTTGTGGAAGACCACTATGCTTCAACAAGAGGACTATGACCTTTGAAGCTCATGTCCAGGATCCGTCTGTGTGGTGTTTTTGGCTCTGAATGCAGTTAAATTAGATATCATTTGAACAAATTCACTCAACTAATATTTGTGCTACTTCATGACTTAAAAGTGACTTTAAAATATAACTATAACCCGTCCTGTCTCCCCGCCTGCCTCCCTCTACTGGCTGCTACGTGAAATGCTCCTATGCAAATGAGGGCCAATAGCAGCGAGGGCCACGTGCAGTTCTTTCCTTATACCTAACCCTAACCCTAAACCCTAACCCTAACCCTGAGGAACTGCCCCTAGTGGCAGGGGCTGATTTTGCAGGTCAGATCCTGTTACAGGCTGATCGACAACACATGCATTAGACAAAGATTTGACTGCTTTTCCATATATTAACTATTGTAGTGTGTACAGCAGTATCTATTTAGCCAAGTTTTCACTCAATTTGACATTTCATTTCACTTAATATTATATATTTGTTCTATTAATTTCTCCATTAAACCAAGTTGTGTTCTGGATTAGACAGCCATATCCAACCATTGGCGCCTAACCTTAAGGTCAGTGGACTAATGCCTAAACCTAATTTTTTGGAAGGACAATTTCAGTTTGACATATTATCAGTTTTGCATTTGGAATTACCTTAGTTTCTTATTTTCGTGTGTCAAACTCATTGGAGTCTAGCTCAAGGGATGAGTAACTAATGTATAGCACGTGCATAAACCAAGTTGGGGCTAACTCAAACCCTTAACCCCAAAAACGTGAGGAACTGCCCCTAGTGGCAGGGGCTGATTTTGCAGGTCAGATGCTATTACAGGCTGAATGACAACACATGGATTACATAAAGATTTGACTGCCTTTCCATATAATAACTATTGTAGTGTGTACAGCAGTGGCGCACATGCTTTACTTTGACTTTCAATTAAATCCAATTCAATTAACTTCAGTTCAAAAAACGTTAATATAAAAACCCAACAGCCATACAAACTCATATTTTTTTGAGGCACCTGAGTCATAAAAGAAAATGTGTTGACTGAATATTAATCTTATGAGTAATTAAAATGTGACTAATTGAGAATTAGCTTGAATACAGACGGGTTACAAAAAAAATAATAATAATAATAATAATAAAATACAGACGGATTTCCATTCAACGTCATGACGTCACCAAACCAAGATGGCGGCCCGCGGCGGAGAGGAACCACTCTCAAACATTAGAGAAATGGACTACATTTAAACGTGTCTTTGACTTAAAATTAGCCAAGCGATGTTTTCCTTCGGACTATAATAACAGTAAGTTTAAATGAGAGTCAAACTAAGCCGTGTCTGGAGGCTCCGTGCTTTCGAACTAGCATTGCAAGTTTAAGGCTAACTACATCTCCACGGATGTTACAAGGAGACACCGTGATTGTCACTGCTCTCGCTAAAGCGACCCTTTCTCATCTAATTTGGTCAGTAAATCCATTGAACAATTCTTCTGCTTAGTGTTTACTTTTTAATTTAGTTTCATTTACAGTGAAGATTAGCACTTTGAGGACATAGAAAATAGGCTTTAACTTCTTAACCCCCACCTGAACCGAGTGCATTTTCTCCAGTTCAGCTTTACCCAAATTTAAAAGCTTCTCCACTGGAGCATCAGGCCAGTGTAACGCCTCATTTGAAAGCCAAGACCTACAAAACGGATCGAATTTTTCTCGTGTTGTTGTCTTTGTCTTGTCTGTTTTTTTTTGGTTTGTTTTTCAGTTGTTGTTTTGACGCTTTTTTTGTCGTGGTTTCATCACGTTTTTCTCATTTTCTTTACTCACGTTTTTGTCTCTTATTATTGCATTGTCAAGGCAACGGTGGCGCAGATGGTAGAGCGTTTCGTCACATGATCAGAAGGTTGGGGGTTGAAATCCCGCCTCCTGAAGGTGCATGCTGTCGTTGTGTCCTTGGGCAAGACACTTCACCCACCTTGCCTCCAGTGTCTGCGTACGTTGGTGTATGACTGGGTGAGTGGATCCTTGCTACAAAAGTGCTTTGAGTGCCTAATGTAGGTGGAAAAGTGCTGTATAAGTTGAGACCATTATTGTTGCTTTAGCCACATGTTTTTGTTCAATCTGTAAGTGGCTCTTTTTTGGCTTTTTCATCACTTTTTATTGTGTTTTTGTCGCTCTTCTGTTGCTCTTTTCCCACTTTTTCATCCTCTATTTTGTCACTGTTTCTTCCCAGAAGCTTTTACATGTGGGTAAAGCAACACTGGAGAAAATGTGCTCAGTTCAGGTGGGGGTTAAGAGGTGAAAGTAACAATTACCTCAATCATGATTTCCATCACATTGGAATATGTTGCTATCATATTTGTGTTATCCTGTGTGTGATTTTAGGTGAGCACAACACATGACATGATTTTGGTGCTGTTTTTTTAAATGCATGCTAATTTCTGTCTTGCAGCTTGAGGAAGAAAAGCAAAGAAGCATGAAGCACAAGATTTGAAACGACTGTACCACAATATGGATTTCTGCCTCTGCTGAGGTGGCTGTCAACATTGGCACCAAACCTGGCCAGTCGAGCCACATTCATAGAAAGAACGTGAGACTACTAGAGAATGTAGAACATCTGATAGAGGATCTCCTCTATCCTCTCCCTGAAGCTTGAGTCACAGGTAACACATGTCCTTTATGTTTGGTTATGTATCATCACTGTAATACATGTTTGTGTATTTGTAGATGCAGTCGGCTTCTCGAACCTGCTTTGGCCGCACTGGGACGGGGAAATCCTAAGACTGCCAGCGTAGATGACCTGAATGAGGGACTATGTTGAAAAAGTAACTACTATCACAATACGTCACTCGTTACTTTACAAAACTAAACTCCTTTGTTAGACTATGCCCTTGGCGTAGTAGGTTGTGTAGCTTTAAGAAAAGTATATGCACAATGCACACTTTAGAAAGCTTACAAATCTGATTGTATTATTCTGTCTGGCTTTATGATTCATATTTTCTCTTTTGTTATTAGGAGGATAACAAAAGGAAGCCTTTGCGAAGAAGGAGGACAATACAGATTACTCAGAATGCTGCAATGTAAGTATATTTTTGTGCTTTGTAAATACTTTTGGTGGGGCTTCATACCTCGAGCAAAGGAAATGTCACTGAAACATCACTGAAATATGAACTGTTGAACAGACACAGGAATCACATGCATTTCAGAGCATGTTTGTGGAAGTATAAAGGCTCAGGATTAAGAGCTGGGCCATTTGGCCAAATATAATATAATCCTTCATTTTATTTCAATTAAGCACTGCCTAAAACACAACACGCAGCCTTTTGCAAAGTTGTAGTGGATGTTTAAGAATCAGAATAGGTTTTATGTTTATACACCCAATGTAATTCTCATGTTCTCCACACGAGGGCAGAAGATACACAGTGCCCTGGAAGACAGCTTCCATGGTGTCTTCCATAGTGGCCAGTGATCTGAATTTAGCCTTTTTGTTTGTTTTATATTGTTCAATGCACACATTAATCAAATGATTTATATGATAATTTAGTATTCTGTAGTCGGGTCTGTGTATATGTTTCTTGCTGTCCTGTGCTTGCATTATTATTTTCTTCAGGTATTGCATAGTTTCTTGCTCCAGTCTTAATGACAACATTTTTATTTTGCAGCAACATGGTGAACCGAATGTGGCTGATCATCCCCTTCTTGCTGATTTCTTCGGACCTGGGAACATCTAAAGGCCCTTTCAACGCAATCATCTCCAGTCTGGAGTGGTTGAGCAGCTTTTGGCTGACTGCGGGGGGACACCACCATTGGCTACAGACAAACTTCGACTGGACCCTCTGAGAAAACAATTCACGGGGCCAGAGACGACAACCAAAGAGCGTCCAACGGGGACTGAGGCATTTTGTTTACAACATGCAGAAAGACGCATGCTACAGGCATCAGGCTTACTTGTGTGGCTATCGGTCTCGGGTTTGTGTCGCATCAGTGTAGATGTTGCTCTTTTTATTAGATTTAATCTTTATATATTGTTATTGTTCAAAAATCTCAGCTCAACTCTGGGAGCAGGGATGTCTCCATTTCTTCTCCATGGTGTTGTGGACAAAAGCAGCAACATATGAATATTTCCAAACGCATTCTTTGCTTACCGACTGAGAATTTTGACAGCTTACTCTGAAATGTTGGCACATTTGATTGCATTTCACACGGGTTGTTTCAGTGACTCGGGTTACTTGGATGCCATTTGTCAAAATAGGAATAGCTAATCATTCGGTTGTCTCAAAATTCCCAATGTTAAATAAGCTCTGTCTAAAGGAGTTGGCCAATACTCAAATAACTACATTTAAATACAGGTTATTTCATGCACTTTTTTGTCTTGATGTAAATATCATACAGAGCTTTGATGCAATATATGCTAAAGTTGCATTGTTACCGTTGAAATGTTATGTAAGGCAGTATATTTCTAATAAATGCCATTGTATTGATTTGAGGGCTTTGAAGGCGTGGATCATTTTTGGGGTATATGGGTGAAACTCAGAAAGTTTGAATATCGTGAAACAGTTCATTTATTTCTGTAATACAACTTGAAATGTGAAACTAATACATGATATAGATTCATGGCATGCAAAGTGACATATGTCAAGCCTTTGTTTGTTTTAATTTTGAAAATTAGATTTTAAACAAAGAAATGTGGATCCTCTGAAAACTATAATTATGCATGTGTACTTAGTACTTAGTTTTGGCCCCCTTTGCTTCAATTACTGCCTTAATGCGGTCTGGCACTGCTGAGGAGTTCTGGAAGACCACTATGCTTCAACAAGAGGACTATGTCCTTTGAAGCTCATGTCCAGGATCCGTCTGTGTGGTGTTTTTGGCTCTGAATGCAGTTAAATTAGATATCATTTGAACAAATTCACTCAACTAATATTTGTGCTACTTCATGACTTAAAAGTGACTTTAAAATATAACTATTTATAACCCGTCCTGTCTCCCCGCCTGCCTCCCTCTACTGGCTGCTACGTGAAATGCTCCTATGCAAATGAGGGCCAATAGCAGCGAGGGCCACGTGCAGTTCTTTCCTTATACCTAACCCTAACCCTAAACCTAACCCTAACCCTAAACCCTAACCCTAACCCTAAACCCTAACCCGACGGAGAGGAGTGGGTGGACTCAGTAAAGGAAACGTTCATCTGTTCCAGTTTGGACAGGCGCCCGGTGATGTTTTGTTCCAGATCTTGCAGTCGCCTCTCAAGGGCATCCAGGCGGCGAGAATTTCGGCCCATGGCGCTGTCTACCTCTGCAGATAATTTTTGGGAACACTCGTCATAGAACCCGGCCAAGAAGCCTTGCTCTTCTCTCCTCCACCCGTCAAGGCCATTTTGCACCACACTTTGGAGCTCGGACATGCCTCGTTTCATTGCATCTGTCTCCGCCTTAATTTTATCCACTGCGATCTCCTCAAAAAGCTGGAGCTCATCCACGGGGCTCAAGCTGACACGCTCGTCTGCTGTGCACTCCATGTCTGTAATGTAAAAAAACACGGGTGGTTATTGACACATACTCCAGGTATTACACGCCCGGGTCTACACCCGGACTCAACTGGGACCAAACGAGGTGTAAACTGGGACTTTACCAGTTGGTAGGAGGAGGTCCCTTTTGAAATGAAATGCTTTTACTCGTAACCCAATGACAATTGTAGTGAAGACAAGAGTACACATCATGACACTGATTTTAAGTCAAAATACCTCAAAATGTACTTGTAATTCTACTTTTTACTTTGTCACTTTCCACCAAGCGCCTAATACGCTTGACATAATTGTTCCTGCGTCATAGCGTTTGTTCTATAGCACTATTACAGTATATTTAGAGTGTTTGGAAAGTGTCTTTGTCAAATCAAAGCATTTCATCATGAAAGTCATTCTTTACATGTCGGCTTCATATCAGTGTCGATATTTACCCCTTTGCAAAATGTAACACATTCTATCTCTTATACGATAGAAATAAAAGACTTTTGAATAGTAATTGTTGGGGGCCCCGTGTTTAGGGTTAACCCTAATCCGTGACGTGACTTTCGTAATTAAGTCACAGCAATAACCACGTTGTATGAAATTAAAACCACACGTTTTTAATGCAATTACCCTGCATTTATTTTGGGGGAAATTATTACACTGGGTAACAAGTCTATTCAAGGAACAAATAAAATAAATAAATAAATACATAAAAACTTCTCATCACTGCGCTGATGAAAGAACGTGTTTGTCTCTCATTCACTGCGCTTCAGCAGAGGGACGAAAGTTCACACGCACACACACACAGACACGTTGAGAAATGACACATTGAACGTAATGCACGATATACATATATACCTTAAAACTTGAGGTGTTGACTGAGGATCCTTCACATTGGTCATTCCTCAACAAGCAGCCACCCACTCTTGGGGCACCTCATTAACCGATGCTCACAGAGCCTCTAGTGGCTCGGGGGGGGGGGGGGGGGGCAGGACTGCGGTCACATCTGGCTTTGTCGGTACTGAATGAAACGGGGGGGGGGGCACATAAGTTATTACTAACTTCTTCCTACCCCCTTTGAGCAACACGAATACTTATGTTGTTAAAAACATGTATTTAACATGTGTATCATACCTGTATGCATCTGTTGCTCAAATAAAAAATAATAATACTAAAAGACTTTTAGAAGCCTTTTTCTGAATACGCTTGTGTTCTATTAAAGTCGACACGTGTGTTGTTTATTATTCCATATTTCCACTTTTGTTTTATTTTACTTGTTTGTGTGTGTGTCTGTGTTTTGCTAATAAGACGACGTTCTCATTTCACTATGCTTTAGCTCTTGCAACCTTTTTTCATAAAAAGATGATCTGCCCACTTTTTTTATCAGGACCATCATGGCTACAAAATGACTTGAAATCCTTCATACCCTGACCTGTTTTCCTGCATGCCTCCACTGGCTGAAACGTGACACTGCACATATTCACATGAGGGCCATCACTTGCGGGCCACAGTCGCTTCTATCCACATACCTAACCCTAACCCTAACCCTAACCCTCTAACCCTAACCCTAACCCTAAACCCTAACCCTAACCCTAACCCTAACCCAAAACTATGAGAGCTACAAGGCCAATTCTTGCTCACCTAACACAACGTGGAGCCCTGTATAACATACTGGAAAATTAGCCTTCTAGCCTTTATGGTTTTGAAGAAATGGGCAATTCATTTTTTTATTGTGGCAAACGCATTATCTCAAAGAGCAAACACCTATTTTGGAAAGTAGTTGATATTTGTATTCTCACTGCTAAAAACCATCCCATATGCACAGTCAGTGTGGGGTATGGACAGATCAGTTGAAAAAGTTACATTTTGGGGTGTTTTAATGGGTGCTATTGGACAAAAGTTGCAGCTTTCACAAAACTCAAAAACGAAGTTGTGCCAAAACTATGAGAGCTACATGGCCAATTCTTGCTCACCTAACACAACGTGGGGCCCTGTATAACATACTGGAAAATTAGCCTTCTAGCTTTTATGGTTTTGAAGAAATGGGCAATTCATTTTTTTATTGTGGCAAACGCATTATCTCAAAGAGCAAACACCTATTTTGGAAAGTAGTTGATATTTGTATTCTCACTGCTAAAAACCATCCCATATGCACAGTCAGTGTGGGGTATGGACAGATCAGTTGAAAAAGTTACATTTTGGGGTGTTTTAATGGGTGCTATTGGACAAAAGTTGCAGCTTTCACAAAACTCAAAAACGAAGTTGTGCCAAAACTATGAGAGCTACATGGCCAATTCTTGCTCACCTAACACAACGTGGGGCCCTGTATAACATACTGGAAAATTAGCCTTCTAGCCTTTATGGTTTTGAAGAAATGGGCAATTCATTTTTTTATTGTGGCAAACGCATTATCTCAAAGAGCAAACACCTATTTTGGAAAGTAGTTGATATTTGTATTCTCACTGCTAAAAAACATCCCATATGCACAGTCAGTGTGGGGTATGAACAGATCAGTTGAAAAAGTTACATTTTGGGGTGTTTTAATGGGTGCTATTGGACAAAAGTTGCAGCTTTCACAAAACTCAAAAACGAAGTTGTGCCAAAACTATGAGAGCTACATGGCCAATTCTTGCTCACCTAACACAACGTGGGGCCCTGTATAACATACTGGAAAATTAGCCTTCTAGTCTTTATGGTTTTGAAGAAATGGGCAATTCATTTTTTTATTGTGGCAAACGCATTATCTCAAAGAGCAAACACCTATTTTGGAAAGTAGTTGATATTTGTATTCTCACTGCTAAAAACCATCCCATATGCACAGTCAGTGTGGGGTATGGACAGATCAGTTGAAAAAGTTACATTTTGGGGTGTTTTAATGGGTGCTATTGGACAAAAGTTGCAGCTTTCACAAAACTCAAAAACGAAGTTGTGCCAAAACTATGAGAGCTACATGGCCAATTCTTGCTCACCTAACACAACGTGGGGCCCTGTATAACATACTGGAAAATTAGCCTTCTAGCCTTTATGGTTTTGAAGAAATGGGCAATTCATTTTTTTATTGTGGCAAACGCATTATCTCAAAGAGCAAACACCTATTTTGGAAAGTAGTTGATATTTGTATTCTCACTGCTAAAAACCATCCCATATGCACAGTCAGTGTGGGGTATGGACAGATCAGTTGAAAAAGTTACATTTTGGGGTGTTTTAATGGGTGCTATTGGACAAAAGTTGCAGCTTTCACAAAACTCAAAAACGAAGTTGTGCCAAAACTCTGAGAGCTAAATGGCCAATTCTTGCTCACCTAACACAACGTGGGGCCCTGTATAACATACTGGAAAATTAGCCTTCTAGCCTTCATGGTTTTGAAAAAATGGGCAATTCATTTTTTTATTGTGGCAAACGCATTATCTCAAAGAGCAAACACCTATTTTGGAAAGTAGTTGATATTTGTATTCTCACTGCTAAAAACCATCCCATATGCACAGTCAGTGTGGGGTATGGACAGATCAGTTGAAAAAGTTACATTTTGGGGTGTTTTAATGGGTGCTATTGGACAAAAGTTGCAGCTTTCACAAAACTCAAAAACGAAGTTGTGCCAAAACTATGAGAGCTACATGGCCAATTCTTGCTCACCTAACACAACTGGAGAATTAGCCTTCTAGCCTTTATGGTTTTGAAGAAATGGGCAATTCATTTTTTTATTGTGGCAAACGCATTATCTCAAAGAGCAAACACCTATTTTGGAAAGTAGTTGATATTTGTATTCTCACTGCTAAAAACAATCCCATATGCACAGTCAGTGTGGGGTATGGACAGATCAGTTGAAAAAGTTACATTTTGGGGTGTTTTAATGGGTGCTATTGGACAAAAGTTGCAGCTTTCACAAAACTCAAAAACGAAGTTGTGCCAAAACTATGAGAGCTACATGGCCAATTCTTGCTCACCTAACACAACGTGGGGCCCTGTATAACATACTGGAAAATTAGCCTTCTAGCCTTTATGGTTTTGAAGAAATGGGCAATTCATTTTTTTATTGTGGCAAACGCATTATCTCAAAGAGCAAACACCTATTTTGGAAAGTAGTTGATATTTGTATTCTCACTGCTAAAAAACATCCCATATGCACAGTCAGTGTGGGGTATGGACAGATCAGTTGAAAAAGTTACATTTTGGGGTGTTTTAATGGGTGCTATTGGACAAAAGTTGCAGCTTTCACAAAACTCAAAAACGAAGTTGTGCCAAAACTATGAGAGCTACATGGCCAATTCTTGCTCACCTAACACAACGTGGGGCCCTGTATAACATACTGGAAAATTAGCCTTCTAGTCTTTATGGTTTTGAAGAAATGGGCAATTCATTTTTTTATTGTGGCAAACGCATTATCTCAAAGAGCAAACACCTATTTTGGAAAGTAGTTGATATTTGTATTCTCACTGCTAAAAACCATCCCATATGCACAGTCAGTGTGGGGTATGGACAGATCAGTTGAAAAAGTTACATTTTGGGGTGTTTTAATGGGTGCTATTGGACAAAAGTTGCAGCTTTCACAAAACTCAAAAACGAAGTTGTGCCAAAACTATGAGAGCTACATGGCCAATTCTTGCTCACCTAACACAACGTGGGGCCCTGTATAACATACTGGAAAATTAGCCTTCTAGCTTTTATGGTTTTGAAGAAATGGGCAATTCATTTTTTTATTGTGGCAAACGCATTATCTCAAAGAGCAAACACCTATTTTGGAAAGTAGTTGATATTTGTATTCTCACTGCTAAAAACCATCCCATATGCACAGTCAGTGTGGGGTATGGACAGATCAGTTGAAAAAGTTACATTTTGGGGTGTTTTAATGGGTGCTATTGGACAAAAGTTGCAGCTTTCACAAAACTCAAAAACGAAGTTGTGCCAAAACTATGAGAGCTACATGGCCAATTCTTGCTCACCTAACACAACGTGGGGCCCTGTATAACATACTGGAAAATTAGCCTTCTAGCCTTTATGGTTTTGAAGAAATGGGCAATTCATTTTTTTATTGTGGCAAACGCATTATCTCAAAGAGCAAACACCTATTTTGGAAAGTAGTTGATATTTGTATTCTCACTGCTAAAAAACATCCCATATGCACAGTCAGTGTGGGGTATGGACAGATCAGTTGAAAAAGTTACATTTTGGGGTGTTTTAATGGGTGCTATTGGACAAAAGTTGCAGCTTTCACAAAACTCAAAAACGAAGTTGTGCCAAAACTATGAGAGCTACATGGCCAATTCTTGCTCACCTAACACAACGTGGGGCCCTGTATAACATACTGGAAAATTAGCCTTCTAGTCTTTATGGTTTTGAAGAAATGGGCAATTCATTTTTTTATTGTGGCAAACGCATTATCTCAAAGAGCAAACACCTATTTTGGAAAGTAGTTGATATTTGTATTCTCACTGCTAAAAACCATCCCATATGCACAGTCAGTGTGGGGTATGGACAGATCAGTTGAAAAAGTTACATTTTGGGGTGTTTTAATGGGTGCTATTGGACAAAAGTTGCAGCTTTCACAAAACTCAAAAACGAAGTTGTGCCAAAACTATGAGAGCTACATGGCCAATTCTTGCTCACCTAACACAACGTGGGGCCCTGTATAACATACTGGAAAATTAGCCTTCTAGCCTTTATGGTTTTGAAGAAATGGGCAATTCATTTTTTTATTGTGGCAAACGCATTATCTCAAAGAGCAAACACCTATTTTGGAAAGTAGTTGATATTTGTATTCTCACTGCTAAAAACCATCCCATATGCACAGTCAGTGTGGGGTATGGACAGATCAGTTGAAAAAGTTACATTTTGGGGTGTTTTAATGGGTGCTATTGGACAAAAGTTGCAGCTTTCACAAAACTCAAAAACGAAGTTGTGCCAAAACTCTGAGAGCTAAATGGCCAATTCTTGCTCACCTAACACAACGTGGGGCCCTGTATAACATACTGGAAAATTAGCCTTCTAGCCTTCATGGTTTTGAAAAAATGGGCAATTCATTTTTTTATTGTGGCAAACGCATTATCTCAAAGAGCAAACACCTATTTTGGAAAGTAGTTGATATTTGTATTCTCACTGCTAAAAACCATCCCATATGCACAGTCAGTGTGGGGTATGGACAGATCAGTTGAAAAAGTTACATTTTGGGGTGTTTTAATGGGTGCTATTGGACAAAAGTTGCAGCTTTCACAAAACTCAAAAACGAAGTTGTGCCAAAACTATGAGAGCTACATGGCCAATTCTTGCTCACCTAACACAACTGGAGAATTAGCCTTCTAGCCTTTATGGTTTTGAAGAAATGGGCAATTCATTTTTTTATTGTGGCAAACGCATTATCTCAAAGAGCAAACACCTATTTTGGAAAGTAGTTGATATTTGTATTCTCACTGCTAAAAACCATCCCATATGCACAGTCAGTGTGGGGTATGGACAGATCAGTTGAAAAAGTTACATTTTGGGGTGTTTTAATGGGTGCTATTGGACAAAAGTTGCAGCTTTCACAAAACTCAAAAACGAAGTTGTGCCAAAACTATGAGAGCTACATGGCCAATTCTTGCTCACCTAACACAACGTGGGGCCCTGTATAACATACTGGAAAATTAGCCTTCTAGCCTTTATGGTTTTGAAGAAATGGGCAATTCATTTTTTTATTGTGGCAAACGCATTATCTCAAAGAGCAAACACCTATTTTGGAAAGTAGTTGATATTTGTATTCTCACTGCTAAAAACAATCCCATATGCACAGTCAGTGTGGGGTATGGACAGATCAGTTGAAAAAGTTACATTTTGGGGTGTTTTAATGGGTGCTATTGGACAAAAGTTGCAGCTTTCACAAAACTCAAAAACGAAGTTGTGCCAAAACTATGAGAGCTACATGGCCAATTCTTGCTCACCTAACACAACGTGGGGCCCTGTATAACATACTGGAAAATTAGCCTTCTAGCCTTTATGGTTTTGAAGAAATGGGCAATTCATTTTTTTATTGTGGCAAACGCATTATCTCAAAGAGCAAACACCTATTTTGGAAAGTAGTTGATATTTGTATTCTCACTGCTAAAAAACATCCCATATGCACAGTCAGTGTGGGGTATGGACAGATCAGTTGAAAAAGTTACATTTTGGGGTGTTTTAATGGGTGCTATTGGACAAAAGTTGCAGCTTTCACAAAACTCAAAAACGAAGTTGTGCCAAAACTATGAGAGCTACATGGCCAATTCTTGCTCACCTAACACAACGTGGGGCCCTGTATAACATACTGGAAAATTAGCCTTCTAGTCTTTATGGTTTTGAAGAAATGGGCAATTCATTTTTTTATTGTGGCAAACGCATTATCTCAAAGAGCAAACACCTATTTTGGAAAGTAGTTGATATTTGTATTCTCACTGCTAAAAACCATCCCATATGCACAGTCAGTGTGGGGTATGGACAGATCAGTTGAAAAAGTTACATTTTGGGGTGTTTTAATGGGTGCTATTGGACAAAAGTTGCAGCTTTCACAAAACTCAAAAACGAAGTTGTGCCAAAACTATGAGAGCTACATGGCCAATTCTTGCTCACCTAACACAACGTGGGGCCCTGTATAACATACTGGAAAATTAGCCTTCTAGCTTTTATGGTTTTGAAGAAATGGGCAATTCATTTTTTTATTGTGGCAAACGCATTATCTCAAAGAGCAAACACCTATTTTGGAAAGTAGTTGATATTTGTATTCTCACTGCTAAAAACCATCCCATATGCACAGTCAGTGTGGGGTATGGACAGATCAGTTGAAAAAGTTACATTTTGGGGTGTTTTAATGGGTGCTATTGGACAAAAGTTGCAGCTTTCACAAAACTCAAAAACGAAGTTGTGCCAAAACTATGAGAGCTACATGGCCAATTCTTGCTCACCTAACACAACGTGGGGCCCTGTATAACATACTGGAAAATTAGCCTTCTAGCCTTTATGGTTTTGAAGAAATGGGCAATTCATTTTTTTATTGTGGCAAACGCATTATCTCAAAGAGCAAACACCTATTTTGGAAAGTAGTTGATATTTGTATTCTCACTGCTAAAAAACATCCCATATGCACAGTCAGTGTGGGGTATGGACAGATCAGTTGAAAAAGTTACATTTTGGGGTGTTTTAATGGGTGCTATTGGACAAAAGTTGCAGCTTTCACAAAACTCAAAAACGAAGTTGTGCCAAAACTATGAGAGCTACATGGCCAATTCTTGCTCACCTAACACAACGTGGGGCCCTGTATAACATACTGGAAAATTAGCCTTCTAGTCTTTATGGTTTTGAAGAAATGGGCAATTCATTTTTTTATTGTGGCAAACGCATTATCTCAAAGAGCAAACACCTATTTTGGAAAGTAGTTGATATTTGTATTCTCACTGCTAAAAACCATCCCATATGCACAGTCAGTGTGGGGTATGGACAGATCAGTTGAAAAAGTTACATTTTGGGGTGTTTTAATGGGTGCTATTGGACAAAAGTTGCAGCTTTCACAAAACTCAAAAACGAAGTTGTGCCAAAACTATGAGAGCTACATGGCCAATTCTTGCTCACCTAACACAACGTGGGGCCCTGTATAACATACTGGAAAATTAGCCTTCTAGCCTTTATGGTTTTGAAGAAATGGGCAATTCATTTTTTTATTGTGGCAAACGCATTATCTCAAAGAGCAAACACCTATTTTGGAAAGTAGTTGATATTTGTATTCTCACTGCTAAAAACCATCCCATATGCACAGTCAGTGTGGGGTATGGACAGATCAGTTGAAAAAGTTACATTTTGGGGTGTTTTAATGGGTGCTATTGGACTAAAGTTGCAGCTTTCACAAAACTCAAAAACGAAGTTGTGCCAAAACTCTGAGAGCTAAATGGCCAATTCTTGCTCACCTAACACAACGTGGGGCCCTGTATAACATACTGGAAAATTAGCCTTCTAGCCTTCATGGTTTTGAAAAAATGGGCAATTCATTTTTTTATTGTGGCAAACGCATTATCTCAAAGAGCAAACACCTATTTTGGAAAGTAGTTGATATTTGTATTCTCACTGCTAAAAACCATCCCATATGCACAGTCAGTGTGGGGTATGGACAGATCAGTTGAAAAAGTTACATTTTGGGGTGTTTTAATGGGTGCTATTGGACAAAAGTTGCAGCTTTCACAAAACTCAAAAACGAAGTTGTGCCAAAACTATGAGAGCTACATGGCCAATTCTTGCTCACCTAACACAACTGGAGAATTAGCCTTCTAGCCTTTATGGTTTTGAAGAAATGGGCAATTCATTTTTTTATTGTGGCAAACGCATTATCTCAAAGAGCAAACACCTATTTTGGAAAGTAGTTGATATTTGTATTCTCACTGCTAAAAACCATCCCATATGCACAGTCAGTGTGGGGTATGGACAGATCAGTTGAAAAAGTTACATTTTGGGGTGTTTTAATGGGTGCTATTGGACAAAAGTTGCAGCTTTCACAAAACTCAAAAACGAAGTTGTGCCAAAACTATGAGAGCTACATGGCCAATTCTTGCTCACCTAACACAACGTGGGGCCCTGTATAACATACTGGAAAATTAGCCTTCTAGCCTTTATGGTTTTGAAGAAATGGGCAATTCATTTTTTTATTGTGGCAAACGCATTATCTCAAAGAGCAAACACCTATTTTGGAAAGTAGTTGATATTTGTATTCTCACTGCTAAAAACCATCCCATATGCACAGTCAGTGTGGGGTATGGACAGATCAGTTGAAAAAGTTACATTTTGGGGTGTTTTAATGGGTGCTATTGGACAAAAGTTGCAGCTTTCACAAAACTCAAAAACGAAGTTGTGCCAAAACTATGAGAGCTACATGGCCAATTCTTGCTCACCTAACACAACGTGGGGCCCTGTATAACATACTGGAAAATTAGCCTTCTAGCCTTTATGGTTTTGAAGAAATGGGCAATTCATTTTTTTATTGTGGCAAACGCATTATCTCAAAGAGCAAACGCCTATTTTGGAAAGTAGTTGATATTTGTATTCTCACTGCTAAAAACCATCCCATATGCACAGTCAGTGTGGGGTATGGACAGATCAGTTGAAAAAGTTACATTTTGGGGTGTTTTAATGGGTGCTATTGGACAAAAGTTGCAGCTTTCACAAAACTCAAAAACGAAGTTGTGCCAAAACTATGAGACCTACATGGCCAATTCTTGCTCACCTAACACAACGTGGAGCCCTGTATAACATACTGGAAAATTAGCCTTCTAGCCTTTATGGTTTTGAAGAAATGGGCAATTCATTTTTTTATTGTGGCAAACGCATTATCTCAAAGAGCAAACACCTATTTTGGAAAGTAGTTGATATTTGTATTCTCACTGCTAAAAACCATCCCATATGCACAGTCAGTGTGGGGTATGGACAGATCAGTTGAAAAGGTTACATTTTGGGGTGTTTTAATGGGTGCTATTGGACAAAAGTTGCAGCTTTCACAAAACTCAAAAACGAAGTTGTGCCAAAACTATGAGAGCTACAAGGCCAATTCTTGCTCACCTAACACAACGTGGGGCCCTGTATAACATACTGGAAAATTAGCCTTCTAGCCTTTATGGTTTTGAAGAAATGGGCAATTCATTTTTTTATTGTGGCAAACGCATTATCTCAAAGAGCAAACACCTATTTTGGAAAGTAGTTGATATTTGTATTCTCACTGCTAAAAACCATCCCATATGCACAGTCAGTGTGGGGTATGGACAGATCAGTTGAAAAAGTTACATTTTGGGGTGTTTTAATGGGTGCTATTGGACAAAAGTTGCAGCTTTCACAAAACTCAAAAACGAAGTTGTGCCAAAACTATGAGAGCTACATGGCCAATTCTTGCTCACCTAACACAACGTGGGGCCCTGTATAACATACTGGAAAATTAGCCTTCTAGCTTTTATGGTTTTGAAGAAATGGGCAATTCATTTTTTTATTGTGGCAAACGCATTATCTCAAAGAGCAAACACCTATTTTGGAAAGTAGTTGATATTTGTATTCTCACTGCTAAAAACCATCCCATATGCACAGTCAGTGTGGGGTATGGACAGATCAGTTGAAAAAGTTACATTTTGGGGTGTTTTAATGGGTGCTATTGGACAAAAGTTGCAGCTTTCACAAAACTCAAAAACGAAGTTGTGCCAAAACTATGAGAGCTACATGACCAATTCTTGCTCACCTAACACAACGTGGGGCCCTGTATAACATACTGGAAAATTAGCCTTCTAGCCTTTATGGTTTTGAAGAAATGGGCAATTCATTTTTTTATTGTGGCAAACGCATTATCTCAAAGAGCAAACACCTATTTTGGAAAGTAGTTGATATTTGTATTCTCACTGCTAAAAACCATCCCATATGCACAGTCAGTGTGGGGTATGGACAGATCAGTTGAAAAAGTTACATTTTGGGGTGTTTTAATGGGTGCTATTGGACAAAAGTTGCAGCTTTCACAAAACTCAAAAACGAAGTTGTGCCAAAACTATGAGAGCTACAAGGCCAATTCTTGCTCACCTAACACAACGTGGGGCCCTGTATAACATACTGGAAAATTAGCCTTCTAGCCTTTATGGTTTTGAAGAAATGGGCAATTCATTTTTTTATTGTGGCAAACGCATTATCTCAAAGAGCAAACACCTATTTTGGAAAGTAGTTGATATTTGTATTCTCACTGCTAAAAACCATCCCATATGCACAGTCAGTGTGGGGTATGGACAGATCAGTTGAAAAAGTTACATTTTGGGGTGTTTTAATGGGTGCTATTGGACAAAAGTTGCAGCTTTCACAAAACTCAAAAACGAAGTTGTGCCAAAACTATGAGAGCTACATGGCCAATTCTTGCTCACCTAACACAACGTGGGGCCCTGTATAACATACTGGAAAATTAGCCTTCTAGCCTTTATGGTTTTGAAGAAATGGGCAATTCATTTTTTTATTGTGGCAAACGCATAATCTCAAAGAGCAAACACCTATTTTGGAAAGTAGTTGATATTTGTATTCTCACTGCTAAAACCCATCCCATATGCACAGTCAGTGTGGGGTATGGACAGATCAGTTGAAAAAGTTACATTTTGGGGTGTTTTAATGGGTGCTATTGGACAAAAGTTGCAGCTTTCACAAAACTCAAAAACGAAGTTGTGCCAAAACTATGAGAGCTACATGGCCAATTCTTGCTCACCTAACACAACGTGGGGCCCTGTATAACATACTGGAAAATTAGCCTTCTAGCCTTTATGGTTTTGAAGAAATGGGCAATTCATTTTTTTATTGTGGCAAACGCATTATCTCAAAGAGCAAACACCTATTTTGGAAAGTAGTTGATATTTGTATTCTCACTGCTAAAAACCATCCCATATGCACAGTCAGTGTGGGGTATGGACAGATCAGTTGAAAAAGTTACATTTTGGGGTGTTTTAATGGGTGCTATTGGACAAAAGTTGTAACTTTCACAAAACTCAAAAACGAAGTTGTGCCAAAACTATGAGAGCTACATGGCCAATTCTTGCTCACCTAACACAACGTGGGGCCCTGTATAACATACTGGAAAATTAGCCTTCTAGCTTTTATGGTTTTGAAGAAATGGGCAATTCATTTTTTTATTGTGGCAAACGCATTATCTCAAAGAGCAAACACCTATTTTGGAAAGTAGTTGATATTTGTATTCTCACTGCTAAAAACCATCCCATATGCACAGTCAGTGTGGGGTATGGACAGATCAGTTGAAAAAGTTACATTTTGGGGTGTTTTAATGGGTGCTATTGGACAAAAGTTGCAGCTTTCACAAAACTCAAAAACGAAGTTGTGCCAAAACTATGAGAGCTACATGGCCAATTCTTGCTCACCTAACACAACGTGGGGCCCTGTATAACATACTGGAAAATTAGCCTTCTAGTCTTTATGGTTTTGAAGAAATGGGCAATTCATTTTTTTATTGTGGCAAACGCATTATCTCAAAGAGCAAACACCTATTTTGGAAAGTAGTTGATATTTGTATTCTCACTGCTAAAAACCATCCCATATGCACAGTCAGTGTGGGGTATGGACAGATCAGTTGAAAAAGTTACATTTTGGGGTGTTTTAATGGGTGCTATTGGACAAAAGTTGCAGCTTTCACAAAACTCAAAAACGAAGTTGTGCCAAAACTATGAGAGCTACATGGCCAATTCTTGCTCACCTAACACAACGTGGGGCCCTGTAACATACTGGAAAATTAGCCTTCTAGCCTTCATGGTTTTGAAGAAATGGGCAATTCATTTTTTTATTGTGGCAAACGCATTATCTCAAAGAGCAAACACCTATTTTGGAAAGTAGTTGATATTTGTATTCTCACTGCTAAAAACCATCCCATATGCACAGTCAGTGTGGGGTATGGACAGATCAGTTGAAAAAGTTACATTTTGGGGTGTTTTAATGGGTGCTATTGGACAAAAGTTGCAGCTTTCACAAAACTCAAAAACGAAGTTGTGCCAAAACTATGAGAGCTACATGACCAATTCTTGCTCACCTAACACAACGTGGGGCCCTGTATAACATACTGGAAAATTAGCCTTCTAGCCTTTATGGTTTTGAAGAAATGGGCAATTCATTTTTTTATTGTGGCAAACGCATTATCTCAAAGAGCAAACACCTATTTTGGAAAGTAGTTGATATTTGTATTCTCACTGCTAAAAACCATCCCATATGCACAGTCAGTGTGGGGTATGGACAGATCAGTTGAAAAAGTTACATTTTGGGGTGTTTTAATGGGTGCTATTGGACAAAAGTTGCAGCTTTCACAAAACTCAAAAACGAAGTTGTGCCAAAACTATGAGAGCTACATGGCCAATTCTTGCTCACCTAACACAACGTGGGGCCCTGTAACATACTGGAAAATTAGCCTTCTAGCCTTCATGGTTTTGAAAAAATGGGCAATTCATTTTTTTATTGTGGCAAACGCATTATCTCAAAGAGCAAACACCTATTTTGGAAAGTAGTTGATATTTGTATTCTCACTGCTAAAAACCATCCCATATGCACAGTCAGTGTGGGGTATGGACAGATCAGTTGAAAAAGTTACATTTTGGGGTGTTTTAATGGGTGCTATTGGACAAAAGTTGCAGCTTTCACAAAACTCAAAAACGAAGTTGTGCCAAAACTATGAGAGCTACATGGCCAATTCTTGCTCACCTAACACAACGTGGGGCCCTGTATAACATACTGGAAAATTAGCCTTCTAGCCTTTATGGTTTTGAAGAAATGGACAATTCATTTTTTTATTGTGGCAAACGCATTATCTCAAAGAGCAAACACCTATTTTGGAAAGTAGTTGATATTTGTATTCTCACTGCTAAAAACCATCCCATATGCACAGTCAGTGTGGGGTATGGACAGATCAGTTGAAAAAGTTACATTTTGGGGTGTTTTAATGGGTGCTATTGGACAAAAGTTGCAGCTTTCACAAAACTCAAAAACGAAGTTGTGCCAAAACTATGAGAGCTACATGGCCAATTCTTGCTCACCTAACACAACGTGGGGCCCTGTAACATACTGGAAAATTAGCCTTCTAGCCTTCATGGTTTTGAAGAAATGGGCAATTCATTTTTTTATTGTGGCAAACGCATTATCTCAAAGAGCAAACACCTATTTTGGAAAGTAGTTGATATTTGTATTCTCACTGCTAAAAACCATCCCATATGCACAGTCAGTGTGGGGTATGGACAGATCAGTTGAAAAAGTTACATTTTGGGGTGTTTTAATGGGTGCTATTGGACAAAAGTTGCAGCTTTCACAAAACTCAAAAACGAAGTTGTGCCAAAACTATGAGAGCTACATGACCAATTCTTGCTCACCTAACACAACGTGGGGCCCTGTATAACATACTGGAAAATTAGCCTTCTAGCCTTTATGGTTTTGAAGAAATGGGCAATTCATTTTTTTATTGTGGCAAACGCATTATCTCAAAGAGCAAACACCTATTTTGGAAAGTAGTTGATATTTGTATTCTCACTGCTAAAAACCATCCCATATGCACAGTCAGTGTGGGGTATGGACAGATCAGTTGAAAAAGTTACATTTTGGGGTGTTTTAATGGGTGCTATTGGACAAAAGTTGCAGCTTTCACAAAACTCAAAAACGAAGTTGTGCCAAAACTATGAGAGCTACATGGCCAATTCTTGCTCACCTAACACAACGTGGGGCCCTGTAACATACTGGAAAATTAGCCTTCTAGCCTTCATGGTTTTGAAAAAATGGGCAATTCATTTTTTTATTGTGGCAAACGCATTATCTCAAAGAGCAAACACCTATTTTGGAAAGTAGTTGATATTTGTATTCTCACTGCTAAAAACCATCCCATATGCACAGTCAGTGTGGGGTATGGACAGATCAGTTGAAAAAGTTACATTTTGGGGTGTTTTAATGGGTGCTATTGGACAAAAGTTGCAGCTTTCACAAAACTCAAAAACGAAGTTGTGCCAAAACTATGAGAGCTACATGGCCAATTCTTGCTCACCTAACACAACGTGGGGCCCTGTATAACATACTGGAAAATTAGCCTTCTAGCCTTTATGGTTTTGAAGAAATGGACAATTCATTTTTTTATTGTGGCAAACGCATTATCTCAAAGAGCAAACACCTATTTTGGAAAGTAGTTGATATTTGTATTCTCACTGCTAAAAACCATCCCATATGCACAGTCAGTGTGGGGTATGGACAGATCAGTTGAAAAAGTTACATTTTGGGGTGTTTTAATGGGTGCTATTGGACAAAAGTTGCAGCTTTCACAAAACTCAAAAACGAAGTTGTGCCAAAACTATGAGAGCTACAAGGCCAATTCTTGCTCACCTAACACAACGTGGGGCCCTGTATAACATACTGGAAAATTAGCCTTCTAGCCTTTATGGTTTTGAAGAAATGGGCAATTCATTTTTTTATTGTGGCAAACGCATTATCTCAAAGAGCAAACACCTATTTTGGAAAGTAGTTGATATTTGTATTCTCACTGCTAAAAACCATCCCATATGCACAGTCAGTGTGGGGTATGGACAGATCAGTTGAAAAAGTTACATTTTGGGGTGTTTTAATGGGTGCTATTGGACAAAAGTTGCAGCTTTCACAAAACTCAAAAACGAAGTTGTGCCAAAACTATGAGAGCTACATGGCCAATTCTTGCTCACCTAACACAACGTGGGGCCCTGTATAACATACTGGAAAATTAGCCTTCTAGCCTTTATGGTTTTGAAGAAATGGGCAATTCATTTTTTTATTGTGGCAAACGCATTATCTCAAAGAGCAAACACCTATTTTGGAAAGTAGTTGATATTTGTATTCTCACTGCTAAAACCCATCCCATATGCACAGTCAGTGTGGGGTATGGACAGATCAGTTGAAAAAGTTACATTTTGGGGTGTTTTAATGGGTGCTATTGGACAAAAGTGGCAGCTTTCACAAAACTCAAAAACGAAGTTGTGCCAAAACTATGAGAGCTACATGGCCAATTCTTGCTCACCTAACACAACGTGGGGCCCTGTATAACATACTGGAAAATTAGCCTTCTAGCTTTTATGGTTTTGAAGAAATGGGCAATTCATTTTTTTATTGTGGCAAACGCATTATCTCAAAGAGCAAACACCTATTTTGGAAAGTAGTTGATATTTGTATTCTCACTGCTAAAAACCATCCCATATGCACAGTCAGTGTGGGGTATGGACAGATCAGTTGAAAAAGTTACATTTTGGGGTGTTTTAATGGGTGCTATTGGACAAAAGTTGCAGCTTTCACAAAACTCAAAAACGAAGTTGTGCCAAAACTATGAGAGCTACATGGCCAATTCTTGCTCACCTAACACAACGTGGGGCCCTGTATAACATACTGGAAAATTAGCCTTCTAGCCTTTATGGTTTTGAAGAAATGGGCAATTCATTTTTTTATTGTGGCAAACGCATTATCTCAAAGAGCAAACACCTATTTTGGAAAGTAGTTGATATTTGTATTCTCACTGCTAAAAACCATCCCATATGCACAGTCAGTGTGGGGTATGGACAGATCAGTTGAAAAAGTTACATTTTGGGGTGTTTTAATGGGTGCTATTGGACAAAAGTTGCAGCTTTCACAAAACTCAAAAACGAAGTTGTGCCAAAACTATGAGAGCTACATGGCCAATTCTTGCTCACCTAACACAACGTGGGGCCCTGTAACATACTGGAAAATTAGCCTTCTAGCCTTTATGGTTTTGAAGAAATGGGCAATTCATTTTTTTATTGTGGCAAACGCATTATCTCAAAGAGCAAACACCTATTTTGGAAAGTAGTTGATATTTGTATTCTCACTGCTAAAAACCATCCCATATGCACAGTCAGTGTGGGGTATGGACAGATCAGTTGAAAAAGTTACATTTTGGGGTGTTTTAATGGGTGCTATTGGACAAAAGTTGCAGCTTTCACAAAACTCAAAAACGAAGTTGTGCCAAAACTATGAGAGCTACATGGCCAATTCTTGCTCACCTAACACAACGTGGGGCCCTGTATAACATACTGGAAAATTAGCCTTCTAGCCTTTATGGTTTTGAAGAAATGGGCAATTCATTTTTTTATTGTGGCAAACGCATTATCTCAAAGAGCAAACACCTATTTTGGAAAGTAGTTGATATTTGTATTCTCACTGCTAAAAACCATCCCATATGCACAGTCAGTGTGGGGTATGGACAGATCAGTTGAAAAAGTTACATTTTGGGGTGTTTTAATGGGTGCTATTGGACAAAAGTTGCAGCTTTCACAAAACTCAAAAACGAAGTTGTGCCAAAACTATGAGAGCTACATGACCAATTCTTGCTCACCTAACACAACGTGGGGCCCTGTATAACATACTGGAAAATTAGCCTTCTAGCCTTTATGGTTTTGAAGAAATGGGCAATTCATTTTTTTATTGTGGCAAACGCATTATCTCAAAGAGCAAACACCTATTTTGGAAAGTAGTTGATATTTGTATTCTCACTGCTAAAAACCATCCCATATGCACAGTCAGTGTGGGGTATGGACAGATCAGTTGAAAAAGTTACATTTTGGGGTGTTTTAATGGGTGCTATTGGACAAAAGTTGCAGCTTTCACAAAACTCAAAAACGAAGTTGTGCCAAAACTATGAGAGCTACAAGGCCAATTCTTGCTCACCTAACACAACGTGGGGCCCTGTATAACATACTGGAAAATTAGCCTTCTAGCCTTTATGGTTTTGAAGAAATGGGCAATTCATTTTTTTATTGTGGCAAACGCATTATCTCAAAGAGCAAACACCTATTTTGGAAAGTAGTTGATATTTGTATTCTCACTGCTAAAAACCATCCCATATGCACAGTCAGTGTGGGGTATGGACAGATCAGTTGAAAAAGTTACATTTTGGGGTGTTTTAATGGGTGCTATTGGACAAAAGTTGCAGCTTTCACAAAACTCAAAAACGAAGTTGTGCCAAAACTATGAGAGCTACATGGCCAATTCTTGCTCACCTAACACAACGTGGGGCCCTGTATAACATACTGGAAAATTAGCCTTCTAGCCTTTATGGTTTTGAAGAAATGGGCAATTCATTTTTTTATTGTGGCAAACGCATTATCTCAAAGAGCAAACACCTATTTTGGAAAGTAGTTGATATTTGTATTCTCACTGCTAAAACCCATCCCATATGCACAGTCAGTGTGGGGTATGGACAGATCAGTTGAAAAAGTTACATTTTGGGGTGTTTTAATGGGTGCTATTGGACAAAAGTTGCAGCTTTCACAAAACTCAAAAACGAAGTTGTGCCAAAACTATGAGAGCTACATGGCCAATTCTTGCTCACCTAACACAACGTGGGGCCCTGTATAACATACTGGAAAATTAGCCTTCTAGCCTTTATGGTTTTGAAGAAATGGGCAATTCATTTTTTTATTGTGGCAAACGCATTATCTCAAAGAGCAAACACCTATTTTGGAAAGTAGTTGATATTTGTATTCTCACTGCTAAAAACCATCCCATATGCACAGTCAGTGTGGGGTATGGACAGATCAGTTGAAAAAGTTACATTTTGGGGTGTTTTAATGGGTGCTATTGGACAAAAGTTGTAACTTTCACAAAACTCAAAAACGAAGTTGTGCCAAAACTATGAGAGCTACATGGCCAATTCTTGCTCACCTAACACAACGTGGGGCCCTGTATAACATACTGGAAAATTAGCCTTCTAGCTTTTATGGTTTTGAAGAAATGGGCAATTCATTTTTTTATTGTGGCAAACGCATTATCACAAAGAGCAAACACCTATTTTGGAAAGTAGTTGATATTTGTATTCTCACTGCTAAAAACCATCCCATATGCACAGTCAGTGTGGGGTATGGACAGATCAGTTGAAAAAGTTACATTTTGGGGTGTTTTAATGGGTGCTATTGGACAAAAGTTGCAGCTTTCACAAAACTCAAAAACGAAGTTGTGCCAAAACTATGAGAGCTACATGGCCAATTCTTGCTCACCTAACACAACGTGGGGCCCTGTATAACATACTGGAAAATTAGCCTTCTAGCCTTTATGGTTTTGAAGAAATGGGCAATTCATTTTTTTATTGTGGCAAACGCATTATCTCAAAGAGCAAACACCTATTTTGGAAAGTAGTTGATATTTGTATTCTCACTGCTAAAAACCATCCCATATGCACAGTCAGTGTGGGGTATGGACAGATCAGTTGAAAAAGTTACATTTTGGGGTGTTTTAATGGGTGCTATTGGACAAAAGTTGCAGCTTTCACAAAACTCAAAAACGAAGTTGTGCCAAAACTATGAGAGCTACATGGCCAATTCTTGCTCACCTAACACAACGTGGGACCCTGTATAACATACTGGAAAATTAGCCTTCTAGCCTTTATGGTTTTGAAGAAATGGGCAATTCATTTTTTTATTGTGGCAAACGCATTATCTCAAAGAGCAAACACCTATTTGGAAAGTAGTTGATATTTGTATTCTCACTGCTAAAAACCATCCCATATGCACAGTCAGTGTGGGGTATGGACAGATCAGTTGAAAAAGTTACATTTTGGGGTGTTTTAATGGGTGCTATTGGACAAAAGTTGCAGCTTTCACAAAACTCAAAAACGAAGTTGTGCCAAAACTATGAGAGTTACATGGCCAATTCTTGCTCACCTAACACAACGTGGGGCCCTGTATAACATACTGGAAAATTAGCCTTCTAGCCTTTATGGTTTTGAAGAAATGGGCAATTCATTTTTTTATTGTGGCAAACGCATTATCTCAAAGAGCAAACACCTATTTTGGAAAGTAGTTGATATTTGTATTCTCACTGCTAAAAACCATCCCATATGCACAGTCAGTGTGGGGTATGGACAGATCAGTTGAAAAAGTTACATTTTGGGGTGTTTTAATGGGTGCTATTGGACAAAAGTTGCAGCTTTCACAAAACTCAAAAACGAAGTTGTGCCAAAACTATGAGAGCTACATGGCCAATTCTTGCTCACCTAACACAACGTGGGGCCCTGTATAACATACTGGAAAATTAGCCTTCTAGCTTTTATGGTTTTGAAGAAATGGGCAATTCATTTTTTTATTGTGGCAAACGCATTATCTCAAAGAGCAAACACCTATTTTGGAAAGTAGTTGATATTTGTATTCTCACTGCTAAAAACCATCCCATATGCACAGTCAGTGTGGGGTATGGACAGATCAGTTGAAAAAGTTACATTTTGGGGTGTTTTAATGGGTGCTATTGGACAAAAGTTGCAGCTTTCACAAAACTCAAAAACGAAGTTGTGCCAAAACTATGAGAGCTACAAGGCCAATTCTTGCTCACCTAACACAACGTGGGGCCCTGTATAACATACTGGAAAATTAGCCTTCTAGCCTTTATGGTTTTGAAGAAATGGGCAATTCATTTTTTTATTGTGGCAAACGCATTATCTCAAAGAGCAAACACCTATTTTGGAAAGTAGTTGATATTTGTATTCTCACTGCTAAAAACCATCCCATATGCACAGTCAGTGTGGGGTATGGACAGATCAGTTGAAAAAGTTACATTTTGGGGTGTTTTAATGGGTGCAATTGGACAAAAGTTGCAGCTTTCACAAAACTCAAAAACGAAGTTGTGCCAAAACTATGAGAGCTACATGGCCAATTCTTGCTCACCTAACACAACGTGGGGCCCTGTATAACATACTGGAAAATTAGCCTTCTAGCCTTTATGGTTTTGAAGAAATGGGCAATTCATTTTTTTATTGTGGCAAACGCATTATCTCAAAGAGCAAACACCTATTTTGGAAAGTAGTTGATATTTGTATTCTCACTGCTAAAACCCATCCCATATGCAGTCAGTGTGGGGTATGGACAGATCAGTTGAAAAAGTTACATTTTGGGGTGTTTTAATGGGTGCTATTGGACAAAAGTTGCAGCTTTCACAAAACTCACAAACGAAGTTGTGCCAAAACTATGAGAGCTACATGGCCAATTCTTGCTCACCTAACACAACGTGGGGCCCTGTATAACATACTGGAAAATTAGCCTTCTAGCCTTTATGGTTTTGAAGAAATGGGCAATTCATTTTTTTATTGTGGCAAACGCATTATCTCAAAGAGCAAACACCTATTTTGGAAAGTAGTTGATATTTGTATTCTCACTGCTAAAACCCATCCCATATGCACAGTCAGTGTGGGGTATGGACAGATCAGTTGAAAAAGTTACATTTTGGGGTGTTTTAATGGGTGCTATTGGACAAAAGTTGCAGCTTTCACAAAACTCAAAAACGAAGTTGTGCCAAAACTATGAGAGCTACATGGCCAATTCTTGCTCACCTAACACAACGTGGGGCCCTGTATAACATACTGGAAAATTAGCCTTCTAGCCTTTATGGTTTTGAAGAAATGGGCAATTCATTTTTTTATTGTGGCAAACGCATTATCTCAAAGAGCAAACACCTATTTTGGAAAGTAGTTGATATTTGTATTCTCACTGCTAAAAAACATCCCATATGCACAGTCAGTGTGGGGTATGGACAGATCAGTTGAAAAAGTTACATTTTGGGGTGTTTTAATGGGTGCTATTGGACAAAAGTTGCAGCTTTCACAAAACTCAAAAACGAAGTTGTGCCAAAACTATGAGAGCTACATGGCCAATTCTTGCTCACCTAACACAACGTGGGGCCCTGTATAACATACTGGAAAATTAGCCTTCTAGCCTTTATGGTTTTGAAGAAATGGGCAATTCATTTTTTTATTGTGGCAAACGCATTATCTCAAAGAGCAAACACCTATTTTGGAAAGTAGTTGATATTTGTATTCTCACTGCTAAAAACCATCCCATATGCACAGTCAGTGTGGGGTATGGACAGATCAGTTGAAAAAGTTACATTTTGGGGTGTTTTAATGGGTGCAATTGGACAAAAGTTGCAGCTTTCACAAAACTCAAAAACGAAGTTGTGCCAAAACTATGAGAGCTACATGGCCAATTCTTGCTCACCTAACACAACGTGGGGCCCTGTATAACATACTGGAAAATTAGCCTTCTAGCCTTTATGGTTTTGAAGAAATGGGCAATTCATTTTTTTATTGTGGCAAACGCATTATCTCAAAGAGCAAACACCTATTTTGGAAAGTAGTTGATATTTGTATTCTCACTGCTAAAACCCATCCCATATGCACAGTCAGTGTGGGGTATGGACAGATCAGTTGAAAAAGTTACATTTTGGGGTGTTTTAATGGGTGCTATTGGACAAAAGTTGCAGCTTTCACAAAACTCAAAAACGAAGTTGTGCCAAAACTATGAGAGCTACATGGCCAATTCTTGCTCACCTAACACAACGTGGGGCCCTGTATAACATACTGGAAAATTAGCCTTCTAGCCTTTATGGTTTTGAAGAAATGGGCAATTCATTTTTTTATTGTGGCAAACGCATTATCTCAAAGAGCAAACACCTATTTTGGAAAGTAGTTGATATTTGTATTCTCACTGCTAAAAACCATCCCATATGCACAGTCAGTGTGGGGTATGGACAGATCAGTTGAAAAAGTTACATTTTGGGGTGTTTTAATGGGTGCTATTGGACAAAAGTTGCAGCTTTCACAAAACTCAAAAACGAAGTTGTGCCAAAACTATGAGAGCTACAAGGCCAATTCTTGCTCACCTAACACAACGTGGGGCCCTGTATAACATACTGGAAAATTAGCCTTCTAGCCTTTATGGTTTTGAAGAAATGGGCAATTCATTTTTTTATTGTGGCAAACGCATTATCTCAAAGAGCAAACACCTATTTTGGAAAGTAGTTGATATTTGTATTCTCACTGCTAAAAACCATCCCATATGCACAGTCAGTGTGGGGTATGGACAGATCAGTTGAAAAAGTTACATTTTGGGGTGTTTTAATGGGTGCTATTGGACAAAAGTTGCAGCTTTCACAAAACTCAAAAACGAAGTTGTGCCAAAACTATGAGAGCTACATGGCCAATTCTTGCTCACCTAACACAACGTGGGGCCCTGTATAACATACTGGAAAATTAGCCTTCTAGCCTTTATGGTTTTGAAGAAATGGGCAATTCATTTTTTTATTGTGGCAAACGCATTATCTCAAAGAGCAAACACCTATTTTGGAAAGTAGTTGATATTTGTATTCTCACTGCTAAAAACCATCCCATATGCACAGTCAGTGTGGGGTATGGACAGATCAGTTGAAAAAGTTACATTTTGGGGTGTTTTAATGGGTGCTATTGGACAAAAGTTGCAGCTTTCACAAAACTCAAAAACGAAGTTGTGCCAAAACTATGAGAGCTACATGGCCAATTCTTGCTCACCTAACACAACGTGGGGCCCTGTATAACATACTGGAAAATTAGCCTTCTAGCCTTTATGGTTTTGAAGAAATGGGCAATTCATTTTTTTATTGTGGCAAACGCATTATCTCAAAGAGCAAACACCTATTTGGAAAGTAGTTGATATTTGTATTCTCACTGCTAAAAACCATCCCATATACACAGTCAGTGTGGGGTATGGACAGATCAGTTGAAAAAGTTACATTTTGGGGTGTTTTAATGGGTGCTATTGGACAAAAGTTGCAGCTTTCACAAAACTCAAAAACGAAGTTGTGCCAAAACTATGAGAGTTACATGGCCAATTCTTGCTCACCTAACACAACGTGGGGCCCTGTATAACATACTGGAAAATTAGCCTTCTAGCCTTTATGGTTTTGAAGAAATGGGCAATTCATTTTTTTATTGTGGCAAACGCATTATCTCAAAGAGCAAACACCTATTTTGGAAAGTAGTTGATATTTGTATTCTCACTGCTAAAAACCATCCCATATGCACAGTCAGTGTGGGGTATGGACAGATCAGTTGAAAAAGTTACATTTTGGGGTGTTTTAATGGGTGCTATTGGACAAAAGTTGCAGCTTTCACAAAACTCAAAAACGAAGTTGTGCCAAAACTATGAGAGCTACATGGCCAATTCTTGCTCACCTAACACAACGTGGGGCCCTGTATAACATACTGGAAAATTAGCCTTCTAGCCTTTATGGTTTTGAAGAAATGGGCAATTCATTTTTTTATTGTGGCAAACGCATTATCTCAAAGAGCAAACACCTATTTTGGAAAGTAGTTGATATTTGTATTCTCACTGCTAAAAACCATCCCATATGCACAGTCAGTGTGGGGTATGGACAGATCAGTTGAAAAAGTTACATTTTGGGGTGTTTTAATGGGTGCTATTGGACAAAAGTTGCAGCTTTCACAAAACTCAAAAACGAAGTTGTGCCAAAACTATGAGAGCTACATGGCCAATTCTTGCTCACCTAACACAACGTGGGGCCCTGTATAACATACTGGAAAATTAGCCTTCTAGCCTTTATGGTTTTGAAGAAATGGGCAATTCATTTTTTTATTGTGGCAAACGCATTATCTCAAAGAGCAAACAACTATTTTGGAAAGTAGTTGATATTTGTATTCTCACTGCTAAAAACCATCCCATATGCACAGTCAGTGTGGGGTATGGACAGATCAGTTGAAAAAGTTACATTTTGGGGTGTTTTAATGGGTGCTATTGGACAAAAGTTGCAGCGTTCACAAAACTCAAAAACGAAGTTGTGCCAAAACTATGTGAGCTACATGGCCAATTCTTGCTCACCTAACACAACGTGGGGCCCTGTATAACATACTGGAAAATTAGCCTTCTAGCCTTTATGGTTTTGAAGAAATGGGCAATTCATTTTTTTATTGTGGCAAACGCATTATCTCAAAGAGCAAACACCTATTTTGGAAAGTAGTTGATATTTGTATTCTCACTGCTAAAAACCATCCCATATGCACAGTCAGTGTGGGGTATGGACAGATCAGTTGAAAAAGTTACATTTTGGGGTGTTTTAATGGGTGCTATTGGACAAAAGTTGCAGCTTTCACAAAACTCAAAAACGAAGTTGTGCCAAAACTATGAGAGCTACAAGGCCAATTCTTGCTCACCTAACACAACGTGGGGCCCTGTATAACATACTGGAAAATTAGCCTTCTAGCCTTTATGGTTTTGAAGAAATGGGCAATTCATTTTTTTATTGTGGCAAACGCATTATCTCAAAGAGCAAACACCTATTTTGGAAAGTAGTTGATATTTGTATTCTCACTGCTAAAAACCATTCCATATGCACAGTCAGTGTGGGGTATGGACAGATCAGTTGAAAAAGTTACATTTTGGGGTGTTTTAATGGGTGCTATTCAAGGGGGGGATACGCCCCTTTTCACCGAATTTCAGTACGTGCTAGTGGCGGGCCGTGGTATTGCAGCCCCAAAGCCCAAAAAGCACTTTTTGTCATAGACACTCATGTAAAAGGAGCGGCCTGTAAAATGGTCCACAGGGCATCTGGAGTTTCAGACTAAGGCGAATATATTTCTTAAAAAATACTATTTTTAGGACATATACTTTTTTTTTTCATAAATATTTGTTTTAAAGTTTTCCAATGGTGTGACGTCACCAGGCCTGTGGACGTGCTCGTGCGCGTGCGCCATGACTCATGAACGAGCACAGGTTTTCTCCGTGTGGTCTGCGGGTCTGAGAGCCAAACCATTGATTCAAACAAATAATGAACGGGAATCTACGGGACTGAACTAAGATAAACGCTAAGAAGCACCTCAAGTAAATGTTTCTCTTTACCCCAGTACTAAAATGTATTGCGAACCTACACATGGCGGGCGTGTGTTTTAATGTTAAAAATTAGGCTTATAGCTAACATGAACAACAACAACAATAAACTAATGAAGACGTGATAGTTTCCTGATTAGGCTGCACGCTTTTGAAAATAGCTTAAATGTTTGACGGAAAGCAGCGTAATGAAAAGGACACAATAAATCGGTTTTAAGCTAAGGTAAGGTGACCTCTTTATGATGACAGTTCGTGAATCATAACTGACAACAGAATCATTGTTCATGTTGACAAACGCACTTGTGACTCAATTTTTCACTTCTTAACTTATGAACATGGCTACTTACATTAACTTATAGAACACGTTTGTAGTGCTCCTTCTTTGTATTCAGGAAACAATTCTAGTAGTGAGTTTATATGAGCAAACAAAGTGAAGTAAAAGCTCGATTTCTATCATTTTTATCACAATAACCAGGCTGCCAGCACTTACGGAACTTCTCGGAAAAGTGGCCGAGCGTAGGTACAGTAGCGCGGCTACGTGCGTTCGAAGGGCCGCTGTAAGCTCCGGTTGTACAAGATCGGAGAAACTTCGCTTATTTGGCCCCGCACTGACAAACTGACCCCCCAGGTCATCTTAACATAGCAGCTTATTCGCCTGAAAGGACCTTAAACATTCATTTTGTATTTAAAGAACGATGATATTAAGAGATTTGATACGGCTTAATGGCGCCCGCTCCGCTCTGAGACTACGAGTCTATGAAGGCGCGTTCACGCTGCTAGGTGCACGCTACAGGTTGCGCGTCATACGGGTACCATGGGCCTTAATGGCGGACGAAACAGGAGTCATGCGCTATTGAGCACAACTATTGAAAGAGATAGGAGCTGAGACATCATGCCTCTTCCATTCAATATACTTCAATGGTGCTATTGGACAAAAGTTGCAGCTTTCACAAAACTCAAAAACGAAGTTGTGCCAAAACTATGAGAGCTACATGGCCAATTCTTGCTCACCTAACACAACGTGGGGCCCTGTATAACATACTGGAAAATTAGCCTTCTAGCCTTTATGGTTTTGAAGAAATGGGCAATTCATTTTTTTATTGTGGCAAACGCATTATCTCAAAGAGCAAACACCTATTTTGGAAAGTAGTTGATATTTGTATTCTCACTGCTAAAAAACATCCCATATGCACAGTCAGTGTGGGGTATGGACAGATCAGTTGAAAAAGTTACATTTTGGGGTGTTTTAATGGGTGCTATTGGACAAAAGTTGCAGCTTTCACAAAACTCAAAAACGAAGTTGTGCCAAAACTATGAGAGCTACATGGCCAATTCTTGCTCACCTAACACAACGTGGGGCCCTGTATAACATACTGGAAAATTAGCCTTCTAGCCTTTATGGTTTTGAAGAAATGGGCAATTCATTTTTTTATTGTGGCAAACGCATTATCTCAAAGAGCAAACACCTATTTTGGAAAGTAGTTGATATTTGTATTCTCACTGCTAAAAACCATCCCATATGCACAGTCAGTGTGGGGTATGGACAGATCAGTTGAAAAAGTTACATTTTGGGGTGTTTTAATGGGTGCTATTGGACAAAAGTTGCAGCTTTCACAAAACTCAAAAACGAAGTTGTGCCAAAACTATGAGAGCTACATGGCCAATTCTTGCTCACCTAACACAACGTGGGGCCCTGTATAACATACTGGAAAATTAGCCTTCTAGCCTTTATGGTTTTGAAGAAATGGGCAATTCATTTTTTTATTGTGGCAAACGCATTATCTCAAAGAGCAAACACCTATTTTGGAAAGTAGTTGATATTTGTATTCTCACTGCTAAAAACCATCCCATATGCACAGTCAGTGTGGGGTATGGACAGATCAGTTGAAAAAGTTACATTTTGGGGTGTTTTAATGGGTGCTATTGGACAAAAGTTGCAGCTTTCACAAAACTCAAAAACGAAGTTGTGCCAAAACTATGAGAGCTACATGGCCAATTCTTGCTCACCTAACACAACGTGGGGCCCTGTATAACATACTGGAAAATTAGCCTTCTAGCCTTTATGGTTTTGAAGAAATGGGCAATTCATTTTTTTATTGTGGCAAACACATTATCTCAAAGAGCAAATACCTATTTTGGAAAGTAGTTGATATTTGTATTCTCACTGCTAAAAACCATCCCATATGCACAGTCAGTGTGGGGTATGGACAGATCAGTTGAAAAAGTTACATTTTGGGGTGTTTTAATGGGTGCTATTGGACAAAAGTTGCAGCTTTCACAAAACTCAAAAACGAAGTTGTGCCAAAACTATGAGAGCTACATGGCCAATTCTTGCTCACCTAACACAACGTGGGGCCCTGTATAACATACTGGAAAATTAGCCTTCTAGCCTTTATGGTTTTGAAGAAATGGGCAATTCATTTTTTTATTGTGGCAAACGCATTATCTCAAAGAGCAAACAACTATTTTGGAAAGTAGTTGATATTTGTATTCTCACTGCTAAAAACCATCCCATATGCACAGTCAGTGTGGGGTATGGACAGATCAGTTGAAAAAGTTACATTTTGGGGTGTTTTAATGGGTGCTATTGGACAAAAGTTGCAGCTTTCACAAAACTCAAAAACGAAGTTGTGCCAAAACTATGAGAGCTACATGGCCAATTCTTGCTCACCTAACACAACGTGGGGCCCTGTATAACATACTGGAAAATTAGCCTTCTAGCCTTTATGGTTTTGAAGAAATGGGCAATTCATTTTTTTATTGTGGCAAACGCATTATCTCAAAGAGCAAACACCTATTTTGGAAAGTAGTTGATATTTGTATTCTCACTGCTAAAAACCATCCCATATGCACAGTCAGTGTGGGGTATGGACAGATCAGTTGAAAAAGTTACATTTTGGGGTGTTTTAATGGGTGCTATTGGACAAAAGTTGCAGCTTTCACAAAACTCAAAAACGAAGTTGTGCCAAAACTATGAGAGCTACATGGCCAATTCTTGCTCACCTAACACATCGTGGGGCCCTGTATAACATACTGGAAAATTAGCCTTCTAGCCTTTATGGTTTTGAAGAAATGGGCAATTCATTTTTTTATTGTGGCAAACGCATTATCTCAAAGAGCAAACACCTATTTTGGAAAGTAGTTGATATTTGTATTCTCACTGCTAAAAACCATCCCATATGCACAGTCAGTGTGGGGTATGGACAGATCAGTTGAAAAAGTTACATTTTGGGGTGTTTTAATGGGTGCTATTGGACAAAAGTTGCAGCTTTCACAAAACTCAAAAACGAAGTTGTGCCAAAACTATGAGAGCTACATGGCCAATTCTTGCTCACCTAACACAACGTGGGGCCCTGTATAACATACTGGAAAATTAGCCTTCTAGCCTTTATGGTTTTGAAGAAATGGGCAATTCATTTTTTTATTGTGGCAAACGCATTATCTCAAAGAGCAAACAACTATTTTGGAAAGTAGTTGATATTTGTATTCTCACTGCTAAAAACCATCCCATATGCACAGTCAGTGTGGGGTATGGACAGATCAGTTGAAAAAGTTACATTTTGGGGTGTTTTAATGGGTGCTATTGGACAAAAGTTGCAGCTTTCACAAAACTCAAAAACGAAGTTGTGCCAAAACTATGAGAGCTACATGGCCAATTCTTGCTCACCTAACACAACGTGGGGCCCTGTATAACATACTGGAAAATTAGCCTTCTAGCCTTTATGGTTTTGAAGAAATGGGCAATTCATTTTTTTATTGTGGCAAACGCATTATCTCAAAGAGCAAACACCTATTTTGGAAAGTAGTTGATATTTGTATTCTCACTGCTAAAAACCATCCCATATGCACAGTCAGTGTGGGGTATGGACAGATCAGTTGAAAAAGTTACATTTTGGGGTGTTTTAATGGGTGCTATTGGACAAAAGTTGCAGCTTTCACAAAACTCAAAAACGAAGTTGTGCCAAAACTATGAGAGCTACATGACCAATTCTTGCTCACCTAACACAACGTGGGGCCCTGTATAACATACTGGAAAATTAGCCTTCTAGCCTTTATGGTTTTGAAGAAATGGGCAATTCATTTTTTTATTGTGGCAAACGCATTATCTCAAAGAGCAAACACCTATTTTGGAAAGTAGTTGATATTGGTATTCTCACTGCTAAAAACCATCCCATATGCACAGTCAGTGTGGGGTATGGACAGATCAGTTGAAAAAGTTACATTTTGGGGTGTTTTAATGGGTGCTATTGGACAAAAGTTGCAGCTTTCACAAAACTCAAAAACGAAGTTGTGCCAAAACTATGAGAGCTACATGACCAATTCTTGCTCACCTAACACAACGTGGGGCCCTGTATAACATACTGGAAAATTAGCCTTCTAGCCTTTATGGTTTTGAAGAAATGGGCAATTCATTTTTTTATTGTGGCAAACGCATTATCTCAAAGAGCAAACACCTATTTTGGAAAGTAGTTGATATTTGTATTCTCACTGCTAAAAACCATCCCATATGCACAGTCAGTGTGGGGTATGGACAGATCAGTTGAAAAAGTTACATTTTAGGGTGTTTTAATGGGTGCTATTGGACAAAAGTTGCAGCTTTCACAAAACTCAAAAACGAAGTTGTGCCAAAACTATGAGAGCTACATGGCCAATTCTTGCTCACCTAACACAACGTGGGGCCCTGTATAACATACTGGAAAATTAGCCTTCTAGCCTTTATGGTTTTGAAGAAATGGGCAATTCATTTTTTTATTGTGGCAAACGCATTATCTCAAAGAGCAAACACCTATTTTGGAAAGTAGTTGATATTTGTATTCTCACTGCTAAAAACCATCCCATATGCACAGTCAGTGTGGGGTATGGACAGATCAGTTGAAAAAGTTACATTTTGGGGTGTTTTAATGGGTGCTATTGGACAAAAGTTGCAGCTTTCACAAAACTCAAAAACGAAGTTGTGCCAAAACTATGAGAGCTACATGGCCAATTCTTGCTCACCTAACACAACGTGGGGCCCTGTTTAACATACTGGAAAATTAGCCTTCTAGCCTTTATGGTTTTGAAGAAATGGGCAATTCATTTTTTTATTGTGGCAAACGCATTATCTCAAAGAGCAAACACCTATTTTGGAAAGTAGTTGATATTTGTATTCTCACTGCTAAAAACCATCCCATATGCACAGTCAGTGTGGGGTATGGACAGATCAGTTGAAAAAGTTACATTTTGGGGTGTTTCAATGGGTGCTTATTGGACAAAAGTTGCAGCTTTCACAAAACTCAAAAACGAAGTTGTGCCAAAACTATGAGAGCTACATGGCCAATTCTTGCTCACCTAACACAACGTGGGGCCCTGTATAACATACTGGAAAATTAGCCTTCTAGCCTTTATGGTTTTGAAGAAATGGGCAATTCATTTTTTTATTGTGGCAAACGCATTATCTCAAAGAGCAAACACCTATTTTGGAAAGTAGTTGATATTTGTATTCTCACTGCTAAAAACCATCCCATATGCACAGTCAGTGTGGGGTATGGACAGATCAGTTGAAAAAGTTACATTTTGGGGTGTTTTAATGGGTGCTATTGGACAAAAGTTGCAGCTTTCACAAAACTCAAAAACGAAGTTGTGCCAAAACTATGAGAGCTACATGGCCAATTCTTGCTCACCTAACACAACGTGGGGCCCTGTATAACATACTGGAAAATTAGCCTTCTAGCCTTTATGGTTTTGAAGAAATGGGCAATTCATTTTTTTATTGTGGCAAACGCATTATCTCAAAGAGCAAACACCTATTTTGGAAAGTAGTTGATATTTGTATTCTCACTGCTAAAAACCATCCCATATGCACAGTCAGTGTGGGGTATGGACAGATCAGTTGAAAAAGTTACATTTTGGGGTGTTTTAATGGGTGCTATTGGACAAAAGTTGCAGCTTTCACAAAACTCAAAAACGAAGTTGTGCCAAAACTATGAGAGCTACATGGCCAATTCTTGCTCACCTAACACAACGTGGGGCCCTGTATAACATACTGGAAAATTAGCCTTCTAGCCTTTATGGTTTTGAAGAAATGGGCAATTCATTTTTTTATTGTGGCAAACGCATTATCTCAAAGAGCAAACACCTATTTTGGAAAGTAGTTGATATTTGTATTCTCACTGCTAAAAACCATCCCATATGCACAGTCAGTGTGGGGTATGGACAGATCAGTTGAAAAAGTTACATTTTGGGGTGTTTTAATGGGTGCTATTGGACAAAAGTTGCAGCTTTCACAAAACTCAAAAACGAAGTTGTGCCAAAACTATGAGAGCTACATGGCCAATTCTTGCTCACCTAACACAACGTGGGGCCCTGTATAACATACTGGAAAATTAGCCTTCTAGACTTTATGGTTTTGAAGAAATGGGCAATTCATTTTTTTATTGTGGCAAACGCATTATCTCAAAGAGCAAACAACTATTTTGGAAAGTAGTTGATATTTGTATTCTCACTGCTAAAAACCATCCCATATGCACAGTCAGTGTGGGGTATGGACAGATCAGTTGAAAAAGTTACATTTTGGGGTGTTTTAATGGGTGCTATTGGACAAAAGTTGCAGCTTTCACAAAACTCAAAAACGAAGTTGTGCCAAAACTATGAGAGCTACATGGCCAATTCTTGCTCACCTAACACAACGTGGGGCCCTGTATAACATACTGGAAAATTAGCCTTCTAGCCTTTATGGTTTTGAAGAAATGGGCAATTCATTTTTTTATTGTGGCAAACGCATTATCTCAAAGAGCAAACACCTATTTTGGAAAGTAGTTGATATTTGTATTCTCACTGCTAAAAAACATCCCATATGCACAGTCAGTGTGGGGTATGGACAGATCAGTTGAAAAAGTTACATTTTGGGGTGTTTTAATGGGTGCTATTGGACAAAAGTTGCAGCTTTCACAAAACTCAAAAACGAAGTTGTGCCAAAACTATGAGAGCTACATGACCAATTCTTGCTCACCTAACACAACGTGGGGCCCTGTATAACATACTGGAAAATTAGCCTTCTAGCCTTTATGGTTTTGAAGAAATGGGCAATTCATTTTTTTATTGTGGCAAACGCATTATCTCAAAGAGCAAACACCTATTTTGGAAAGTAGTTGATATTTGTATTCTCACTGCTAAAAACCATCCCATATGCACAGTCAGTGTGGGGTATGGACAGATCAGTTGAAAAAGTTACATTTTGGGGTGTTTTAATGGGTGCTATTGGACAAAAGTTGCAGCTTTCACAAAACTCAAAAACGAAGTTGTGCCAAAACTATGAGAGCTACATGACCAATTCTTGCTCACCTAACACAACGTGGGGCCCTGTATAACATACTGGAAAATTAGCCTTCTAGCCTTTATGGTTTTGAAGAAATGGGCAATTCATTTTTTTATTGTGGCAAACGCATTATCTCAAAGAGCAAACACCTATTTTGGAAAGTAGTTGATATTTGTATTCTCACTGCTAAAAACCATCCCATATGCACAGTCAGTGTGGGGTATGGACAGATCAGTTGAAAAAGTTACATTTTAGGGTGTTTTAATGGGTGCTATTGGACAAAAGTTGCAGCTTTCACAAAACTCAAAAACGAAGTTGTGCCAAAACTATGAGAGCTACATGGCCAATTCTTGCTCACCTAACACAACGTGGGGCCCTGTATAACATACTGGAAAATTAGCCTTCTAGCCTTTATGGTTTTGAAGAAATGGGCAATTCATTTTTTTATTGTGGCAAACGCATTATCTCAAAGAGCAAACACCTATTTTGGAAAGTAGTTGATATTTGTATTCTCACTGCTAAAAACCATCCCATATGCACAGTCAGTGTGGGGTATGGACAGATCAGTTGAAAAAGTTACATTTTGGGGTGTTTTAATGGGTGCTATTGGACAAAAGTTGCAGCTTTCACAAAACTCAAAAACGAAGTTGTGCCAAAACTATGAGAGCTACATGGCCAATTCTTGCTCACCTAACACAACGTGGGGCCCTGTTTAACATACTGGAAAATTAGCCTTCTAGCCTTTATGGTTTTGAAGAAATGGGCAATTCATTTTTTTATTGTGGCAAACGCATTATCTCAAAGAGCAAACACCTATTTTGGAAAGTAGTTGATATTTGTATTCTCACTGCTAAAAACCATCCCATATGCACAGTCAGTGTGGGGTATGGACAGATCAGTTGAAAAAGTTACATTTTGGGGTGTTTCAATGGGTGCTTATTGGACAAAAGTTGCAGCTTTCACAAAACTCAAAAACGAAGTTGTGCCAAAACTATGAGAGCTACATGGCCAATTCTTGCTCACCTAACGCAACGTGGGGCCCTGTATAACATACTGGAAAATTAGCCTTCTAGCCTTTATGGTTTTGAAGAAATGGGCAATTCGTTTTTTTATTGTCGCAAACGCATTATCTCAAAGAGCAAACACCTATTTTGGAAAGTAGTTGATATTTGTATTCTCACTGCTAAAAACCATCCCATATGCACAGTCAGTGTGGGGTATGGACAGATCAGTTGAAAAAGTTACATTTTGGGGTGTTTTAATGGGTGCTATTGGACAAAAGTTGCAGCTTTCACAAAACTCAAAAACGAAGTTGTGCCAAAACTATGAGAGCTACATGGCCAATTCTTGCTCACCTAACACAACGTGGGGCCCTGTATAACATACTGGAAAATTAGCCTTCTAGCCTTTATGGTTTTGAAGAAATGGGCAATTCATTTTTTTATTGTGGCAAACGCATTATCTCAAAGAGCAAACACCTATTTTGGAAAGTAGTTGATATTTGTATTCTCACTGCTAAAAACCATCCCATATGCACAGTCAGTGTGGGGTATGGACAGATCAGTTGAAAAAGTTACATTTTGGGGTGTTTTAATGGGTGCTATTGGACAAAAGTTGCAGCTTTCACAAAACTCAAAAACGAAGTTGTGCCAAAACTATGAGAGCTACATGGCCAATTCTTGCTCACCTAACACAACGTGGGGCCCTGTATAACATACTGGAAAATTAGCCTTCTAGCCTTTATGGTTTTGAAGAAATGGGCAATTCATTTTTTTATTGTGGCAAACGCATTATCTCAAAGAGCAAACAACTATTTTGGAAAGTAGTTGATATTTGTATTCTCACTGCTAAAAACCATCCCATATGCACAGTCAGTGTGGGGTATGGACAGATCAGTTGAAAAAGTTACATTTTGGGGTGTTTTAATGGGTGCTATTGGACAAAAGTTGCAGCTTTCACAAAACTCAAAAACGAAGTTGTGCCAAAACTATGAGAGCTACATGGCCAATTCTTGCTCACCTAACACAACGTGGGGCCCTGTATAACATACTGGAAAATTAGCCTTCTAGCCTTTATGGTTTTGAAGAAATGGGCAATTCATTTTTTTATTGTGGCAAACGCATTATCTCAAAGAGCAAACACCTATTTTGGAAAGTAGTTGATATTTGTATTCTCACTGCTAAAAAACATCCCATATGCACAGTCAGTGTGGGGTATGGACAGATCAGTTGAAAAAGTTACATTTTGGGGTGTTTTAATGGGTGCTATTGGACAAAAGTTGCAGCTTTCACAAAACTCAAAAACGAAGTTGTGCCAAAACTATGAGAGCTACATGACCAATTCTTGCTCACCTAACACAACGTGGGGCCCTGTATAACATACTGGAAAATTAGCCTTCTAGCCTTTATGGTTTTGAAGAAATGGGCAATTCATTTTTTTATTGTGGCAAACGCATTATCTCAAAGAGCAAACACCTATTTTGGAAAGTAGTTGATATTTGTATTCTCACTGCTAAAAACCATCCCATATGCACAGTCAGTGTGGGGTATGGACAGATCAGTTGAAAAAGTTACATTTTGGGGTGTTTTAATGGGTGCTATTGGACAAAAGTTGCAGCTTTCACAAAACTCAAAAACGAAGTTGTGCCAAAACTATGAGAGCTACAAGGCCAATTCTTGCTCACCTAACACAACGTGGGGCCCTGTATAACATACTGGAAAATTAGCCTTCTAGCCTTTATGGTTTTGAAGAAATGGGCAATTCATTTTTTTATTGTGGCAAACGCATTATCTCAAAGAGCAAACACCTATTTTGGAAAGTAGTTGATATTTGTATTCTCACTGCTAAAAACCATCCCATATGCACAGTCAGTGTGGGGTATGGACAGATCAGTTGAAAAAGTTACATTTTGGGGTGTTTTAATGGGTGCTATTGGACAAAAGTTGCAGCTTTCACAAAACTCAAAAACGAAGTTGTGCCAAAACTATGAGAGCTACATGGCCAATTCTTGCTCACCTAACACAACGTGGGGCCCTGTATAACATACTGGAAAATTAGCCTTCTAGCCTTTATGGTTTTGAAGAAATGGGCAATTCATTTTTTTATTGTGGCAAACGCATTATCTCAAAGAGCAAACACCTATTTTGGAAAGTAGTTGATATTTGTATTCTCACTGCTAAAAACCATCCCATATGCACAGTCAGTGTGGGGTATGGACAGATCAGTTGAAAAAGTTACATTTTGGGGTGTTTTAATGGGTGCTATTGGACAAAAGTTGCAGCTTTCACAAAACTCAAAAACGAAGTTGTGCCAAAACTATGAGAGCTACAAGGCCAATTCTTGCTCACCTAACACAACGTGGGGCCCTGTATAACATACTGGAAAATTAGCCTTCTAGCCTTTATGGTTTTGAAGAAATGGGCAATTCATTTTTTTATTGTGGCAAACGCATTATCTCAAAGAGCAAACACCTATTTTGGAAAGTAGTTGATATTTGTATTCTCACTGCTAAAAACCATCCCATATGCACAGTCAGTGTGGGGTATGGACAGATCAGTTGAAAAAGTTACATTTTGGGGTGTTTTAATGGGTGCTATTGGACAAAAGTTGCAGCTTTCACAAAACTCAAAAACGAAGTTGTGCCAAAACTATGAGAGCTACATGGCCAATTCTTGCTCACCTAACACAACGTGGGGCCCTGTATAACATACTGGAAAATTAGCCTTCTAGCCTTTATGGTTTTGAAGAAATGGGCAATTCATTTTTTTATTGTGGCAAACGCATTATCTCAAAGAGCAAACACCTATTTTGGAAAGTAGTTGATATTTGTATTCTCACTGCTAAAAACCATCCCATATGCACAGTCAGTGTGGGGTATGGACAGATCAGTTGAAAAAGTTACATTTTGGGGTGTTTTAATGGGTGCTATTGGACAAAAGTTGCAGCTTTCACAAAACTCAAAAACGAAGTTGTGCCAAAACTATGAGAGCTACATGGCCAATTCTTGCTCACCTAACACAACGTGGGGCCCTGTATAACATACTGGAAAATTAGCCTTCTAGCCTTTATGGTTTTGAAGAAATGGGCAATTCATTTTTTTATTGTGGCAAACGCATTATCTCAAAGAGCAAACACCTATTTTGGAAAGTAGTTGATATTTGTATTCACACTGCTAAAAACCATCCCATATGCACAGTCAGTGTGGGGTATGGACAGATCAGTTGAAAAAGTTACATTTTGGGGTGTTTTAATGGGTGCTATTGGACAAAAGTTGCAGCTTTCACAAAACTCAAAAACGAAGTTGTGCCAAAACTATGAGAGCTACATGGCCAATTCTTGCTCACCTAACACAACGTGGGGCCCTGTATAACATACTGGAAAATTAGCCTTCTAGCCTTTATGGTTTTGAAGAAATGGGCAATTCATTTTTTTATTGTGGCAAACGCATTATCTCAAAGAGCAAACACCTATTTTGGAAAGTAGTTGATATTTGTATTCTCACTGCTAAAAACCATCCCATATGCACAGTCAGTGTGGGGTATGGACAGATCAGTTGAAAAAGTTACATTTTGGGGTGTTTTAATGGGTGCTATTGGACAAAAGTTGCAGCTTTCACAAAACTCAAAAACGAAGTTGTGCCAAAACTATGAGAGCTACATGGCCAATTCTTGCTCACCTAACACAACGTGGGGCCCTGTATAACATACTGGAAAATTAGCCTTCTAGCCTTTATGGTTTTGAAGAAATGGGCAATTAATTTTTTTATTGTGGCAAACGCATTATCTCAAAGAGCAAACACCTATTTTGGAAAGTAGTTGATATTTGTATTCTCACTGCTAAAAACCATCCCATATGCACAGTCAGTGTGGGGTATGGACAGATCAGTTGAAAAAGTTACATTTTGGGGTGTTTTAATGGGTGCTATTGGACAAAAGTTGCAGCTTTCACAAAACTCAAAAACGAAGTTGTGCCAAAACTATGAGAGCTACATGGCCAATTCTTGCTCACCTAACACAACGTGGGGCCCTGTATAACATACTGGAAAATTAGCCTTCTAGCCTTTATGGTTTTGAAGAAATGGGCAATTCATTTTTTTATTGTGGCAAACGCATTATCTCAAAGAGCAAACAACTATTTTGGAAAGTAGTTGATATTTGTATTCTCACTGCTAAAAACCATCCCATATGCACAGTCAGTGTGGGGTATGGACAGATCAGTTGAAAAAGTTACATTTTGGGGTGTTTTAATGGGTGCTATTGGACAAAAGTTGCAGCTTTCACAAAACTCAAAAACGAAGTTGTGCCAAAACTATGAGAGCTACATGGCCAATTCTTGCTCACCTAACACAACGTGGGGCCCTGTATAACATACTGGAAAATTAGCCTTCTAGCCTTTATGGTTTTGAAGAAATGGGCAATTCATTTTTTTATTGTGGCAAACGCATTATCTCAAAGAGCAAACACCTATTTTGGAAAGTAGTTGATATTTGTATTCTCACTGCTAAAAACCATCCCATATGCACAGTCAGTGTGGGGTATGGACAGATCAGTTGAAAAAGTTACATTTTGGGGTGTTTTAATGGGTGCTATTGGACAAAAGTTGCAGCTTTCACAAAACTCAAAAACGAAGTTGTGCCAAAACTATGAGAGCTACATGACCAATTCTTGCTCACCTAACACAACGTGGGGCCCTGTATAACATACTGGAAAATTAGCCTTCTAGCCTTTATGGTTTTGAAGAAATGGGCAATTCATTTTTTTATTGTGGCAAACGCATTATCTCAAAGAGCAAACACCTATTTTGGAAAGTAGTTGATATTTGTATTCTCACTGCTAAAAACCATCCCATATGCACAGTCAGTGTGGGGTATGGACAGATCAGTTGAAAAAGTTACATTTTGGGGTGTTTTAATGGGTGCTATTGGACAAAAGTTGCAGCTTTCACAAAACTCAAAAACGAAGTTGTGCCAAAACTATGAGAGCTACAAGGCCAATTCTTGCTCACCTAACACAACGTGGGGCCCTGTATAACATACTGGAAAATTAGCCTTCTAGCCTTTATGGTTTTGAAGAAATGGGCAATTCATTTTTTTATTGTGGCAAACGCATTATCTCAAAGAGCAAACACCTATTTTGGAAAGTAGTTGATATTTGTATTCTCACTGCTAAAAACCATCCCATATGCACAGTCAGTGTGGGGTATGGACAGATCAGTTGAAAAATTTACATTTTGGGGTGTTTTAATGGGTGCTATTGGACAAAAGTTGCAGCTTTCACAAAACTCAAAAACGAAGTTGTGCCAAAACTATGAGAGCTACATGGCCAATTCTTGCTCACCTAACACAACGTGGGGCCCTGTATAACATACTGGAAAATTAGCCTTCTAGCCTTTATGGTTTTGAAGAAATGGGCAATTCATTTTTTTATTGTGGCAAACGCATTATCTCAAAGAGCAAACACCTATTTTGGAAAGTAGTTGATATTTGTATTCTCACTGCTAAAAACCATCCCATATGCACAGTCAGTGTGGGGTATGGACAGATCAGTTGAAAAAGTTACATTTTGGGGTGTTTTAATGGGTGCTATTGGACAAAAGTTGCAGCTTTCACAAAACTCAAAAACGAAGTTGTGCCAAAACTATGAGAGCTACATGGCCAATTCTTGCTCACCTAACACAACGTGGGGCCCTGTATAACATACTGGAAAATTAGCCTTCTAGCCTTTATGGTTTTGAAGAAATGGGCAATTCATTTTTTTATTGTGGCAAACGCATTATCTCAAAGAGCAAACACCTATTTTGGAAAGTAGTTGATATTTGTATTCTCACTGCTAAAAACCATCCCATATGCACAGTCAGTGTGGGGTATGGACAGATCAGTTGAAAAAGTTACATTTTGGGGTGTTTTAATGGGTGCTATTGGACAAAAGTTGCAGCTTTCACAAAACTCAAAAACGAAGTTGTGCCAAAACTATGAGAGCTACATGACCAATTCTTGCTCACCTAACACAACGTGGGGCCCTGTATAACATACTGGAAAATTAGCCTTCTAGCCTTTATGGTTTTGAAGAAATGGGCAATTCATTTTTTTATTGTGGCAAACGCATTATCTCAAAGAGCAAACACCTATTTTGGAAAGTAGTTGATATTTGTATTCTCACTGCTAAAAACCATCCCATATGCACAGTCAGTGTGGGGTATGGACAGATCAGTTGAAAAAGTTACATTTTGGGGTGTTTTAATGGGTGCTATTGGACAAAAGTTGCAGCTTTCACAAAACTCAAAAACGAAGTTGTGCCAAAACTATGAGAGCTACATGGCCAATTCTTGCTCACCTAACACAACGTGGGGCCCTGTATAACATACTGGAAAATTAGCCTTCTAGCCTTTATGGTTTTAAAGAAATGGGCAATTCATTTTTTTATTGTGGCAAACGCATTATCTCAAAGAGCAAACACCTATTTTGGAAAGTAGTTGATATTTGTATTCTCACTGCTAAAAACCATCCCATATGCACAGTCAGTGTGGGGTATGGACAGATCAGTTGAAAAAGTTACATTTTGGGGTGTTTTAATGGGTGCTATTGGACAAAAGTTGCAGCTTTCACAAAACTCAAAAACGAAGTTGTGCCAAAACTATGAGAGCTACATGGCCAATTCTTGCTCACCTAACACAACGTGGGGCCCTGTATAACATACTGGAAAATTAGCCTTCTAGCCTTTATGGTTTTGAAGAAATTGGCAATTCATTTTTTTATTGTGGCAAACGCATTATCTCAAAGAGCAAACAACTATTTTGGAAAGTAGTTGATATTTGTATTCTCACTGCTAAAAACCATCCCATATGCACAGTCAGTGTGGGGTATGGACAGATCAGTTGAAAAAGTTACATTTTGGGGTGTTTTAATGGGTGCTATTGGACAAAAGTTGCAGCTTTCACAAAACTCAAAAACGAAGTTGTGCCAAAACTATGAGAGCTACATGGCCAATTCTTGCTCACCTAACACAACGTGGGGCCCTGTTTAACATACTGGAAAATTAGCCTTCTAGCCTTTATGGTTTTGAAGAAATGGGCAATTCATTTTTTTATTGTGGCAAACGCATTATCTCAAAGAGCAAACACCTATTTTGGAAAGTAGTTGATATTTGTATTCTCACTGCTAAAAACCATCCCATATGCACAGTCAGTGTGGGGTATGGACAGATCAGTTGAAAAAGTTACATTTTGGGGTGTTTCAATGGGTGCTTATTGGACAAAAGTTGCAGCTTTCACAAAACTCAAAAACGAAGTTGTGCCAAAACTATGAGAGCTACATGGCCAATTCTTGCTCACCTAACGCAACGTGGGGCCCTGTATAACATACTGGAAAATTAGCCTTCTAGCCTTTATGGTTTTGAAGAAATGGGCAATTCGTTTTTTTATTGTCGCAAACGCATTATCTCAAAGAGCAAACACCTATTTTGGAAAGTAGTTGATATTTGTATTCTCACTGCTAAAAACCATCCCATATGCACAGTCAGTGTGGGGTATGGACAGATCAGTTGAAAAAGTTACATTTTGGGGTGTTTTAATGGGTGCTATTGGACAAAAGTTGCAGCTTTCACAAAACTCAAAAACGAAGTTGTGCCAAAACTATGAGAGCTACATGGCCAATTCTTGCTCACCTAACACAACGTGGGGCCCTGTATAACATACTGGAAAATTAGCCTTCTAGCCTTTATGGTTTTGAAGAAATGGGCAATTCATTTTTTTATTGTGGCAAACGCATTATCTCAAAGAGCAAACACCTATTTTGGAAAGTAGTTGATATTTGTATTCTCACTGCTAAAAACCATCCCATATGCACAGTCAGTGTGGGGTATGGACAGATCAGTTGAAAAAGTTACATTTTGGGGTGTTTTAATGGGTGCTATTGGACAAAAGTTGCAGCTTTCACAAAACTCAAAAACGAAGTTGTGCCAAAACTATGAGAGCTACATGGCCAATTCTTGCTCACCTAACACAACGTGGGGCCCTGTATAACATACTGGAAAATTAGCCTTCTAGCCTTTATGGTTTTGAAGAAATGGGCAATTCATTTTTTTATTGTGGCAAACGCATTATCTCAAAGAGCAAACAACTATTTTGGAAAGTAGTTGATATTTGTATTCTCACTGCTAAAAACCATCCCATATGCACAGTCAGTGTGGGGTATGGACAGATCAGTTGAAAAAGTTACATTTTGGGGTGTTTTAATGGGTGCTATTGGACAAAAGTTGCAGCTTTCACAAAACTCAAAAACGAAGTTGTGCCAAAACTATGAGAGCTACATGGCCAATTCTTGCTCACCTAACACAACGTGGGGCCCTGTATAACATACTGGAAAATTAGCCTTCTAGCCTTTATGGTTTTGAAGAAATGGGCAATTCATTTTTTTATTGTGGCAAACGCATTATCTCAAAGAGCAAACACCTATTTTGGAAAGTAGTTGATATTTGTATTCTCACTGCTAAAAACCATCCCATATGCACAGTCAGTGTGGGGTATGGACAGATCAGTTGAAAAAGTTACATTTTGGGGTGTTTTAATGGGTGCTATTGGACAAAAGTTGCAGCTTTCACAAAACTCAAAAACGAAGTTGTGCCAAAACTATGAGAGCTACATGACCAATTCTTGCTCACCTAACACAACGTGGGGCCCTGTATAACATACTGGAAAATTAGCCTTCTAGCCTTTATGGTTTTGAAGAAATGGGCAATTCATTTTTTTATTGTGGCAAACGCATTATCTCAAAGAGCAAACACCTATTTTGGAAAGTAGTTGATATTTGTATTCTCACTGCTAAAAACCATCCCATATGCACAGTCAGTGTGGGGTATGGACAGATCAGTTGAAAAAGTTACATTTTGGGGTGTTTTAATGGGTGCTATTGGACAAAAGTTGCAGCTTTCACAAAACTCAAAAACGAAGTTGTGCCAAAACTATGAGAGCTACAAGGCCAATTCTTGCTCACCTAACACAACGTGGGGCCCTGTATAACATACTGGAAAATTAGCCTTCTAGCCTTTATGGTTTTGAAGAAATGGGCAATTCATTTTTTTATTGTGGCAAACGCATTATCTCAAAGAGCAAACACCTATTTTGGAAAGTAGTTGATATTTGTATTCTCACTGCTAAAAACCATCCCATATGCACAGTCAGTGTGGGGTATGGACAGATCAGTTGAAAAAGTTACATTTTGGGGTGTTTTAATGGGTGCTATTGGACAAAAGTTGCAGCTTTCACAAAACTCAAAAACGAAGTTGTGCCAAAACTATGAGAGCTACATGGCCAATTCTTGCTCACCTAACACAACGTGGGGCCCTGTATAACATACTGGAAAATTAGCCTTCTAGCCTTTATGGTTTTGAAGAAATGGGCAATTCATTTTTTTATTGTGGCAAACGCATTATCTCAAAGAGCAAACACCTATTTTGGAAAGTAGTTGATATTTGTATTCTCACTGCTAAAAACCATCCCATATGCACAGTCAGTGTGGGGTATGGACAGATCAGTTGAAAAAGTTACATTTTGGGGTGTTTTAATGGGTGCTATTGGACAAAAGTTGCAGCTTTCACAAAACTCAAAAACGAAGTTGTGCCAAAACTATGAGAGCTACAAGGCCAATTCTTGCTCACCTAACACAACGTGGGGCCCTGTATAACATACTGGAAAATTAGCCTTCTAGCCTTTATGGTTTTGAAGAAATGGGCAATTCATTTTTTTATTGTGGCAAACGCATTATCTCAAAGAGCAAACACCTATTTTGGAAAGTAGTTGATATTTGTATTCTCACTGCTAAAAACCATCCCATATGCACAGTCAGTGTGGGGTATGGACAGATCAGTTGAAAAAGTTACATTTTGGGGTGTTTTAATGGGTGCTATTGGACAAAAGTTGCAGCTTTCACAAAACTCAAAAACGAAGTTGTGCCAAAACTATGAGAGCTACATGGCCAATTCTTGCTCACCTAACACAACGTGGGGCCCTGTATAACATACTGGAAAATTAGCCTTCTAGCCTTTATGGTTTTGAAGAAATGGGCAATTCATTTTTTTATTGTGGCAAACGCATTATCTCAAAGAGCAAACACCTATTTTGGAAAGTAGTTGATATTTGTATTCTCACTGCTAAAAACCATCCCATATGCACAGTCAGTGTGGGGTATGGACAGATCAGTTGAAAAAGTTACATTTTGGGGTGTTTTAATGGGTGCTATTGGACAAAAGTTGCAGCTTTCACAAAACTCAAAAACGAAGTTGTGCCAAAACTATGAGAGCTACATGGCCAATTCTTGCTCACCTAACACAACGTGGGGCCCTGTATAACATACTGGAAAATTAGCCTTCTAGCCTTTATGGTTTTGAAGAAATGGGCAATTCATTTTTTTATTGTGGCAAACGCATTATCTCAAAGAGCAAACACCTATTTTGGAAAGTAGTTGATATTTGTATTCACACTGCTAAAAACCATCCCATATGCACAGTCAGTGTGGGGTATGGACAGATCAGTTGAAAAAGTTACATTTTGGGGTGTTTTAATGGGTGCTATTGGACAAAAGTTGCAGCTTTCACAAAACTCAAAAACGAAGTTGTGCCAAAACTATGAGAGCTACATGGCCAATTCTTGCTCACCTAACACAACGTGGGGCCCTGTATAACATACTGGAAAATTAGCCTTCTAGCCTTTATGGTTTTGAAGAAATGGGCAATTCATTTTTTTATTGTGGCAAACGCATTATCTCAAAGAGCAAACACCTATTTTGGAAAGTAGTTGATATTTGTATTCTCACTGCTAAAAACCATCCCATATGCACAGTCAGTGTGGGGTATGGACAGATCAGTTGAAAAAGTTACATTTTGGGGTGTTTTAATGGGTGCTATTGGACAAAAGTTGCAGCTTTCACAAAACTCAAAAACGAAGTTGTGCCAAAACTATGAGAGCTACATGGCCAATTCTTGCTCACCTAACACAACGTGGGGCCCTGTATAACATACTGGAAAATTAGCCTTCTAGCCTTTATGGTTTTGAAGAAATGGGCAATTAATTTTTTTATTGTGGCAAACGCATTATCTCAAAGAGCAAACACCTATTTTGGAAAGTAGTTGATATTTGTATTCTCACTGCTAAAAACCATCCCATATGCACAGTCAGTGTGGGGTATGGACAGATCAGTTGAAAAAGTTACATTTTGGGGTGTTTTAATGGGTGCTATTGGACAAAAGTTGCAGCTTTCACAAAACTCAAAAACGAAGTTGTGCCAAAACTATGAGAGCTACATGGCCAATTCTTGCTCACCTAACACAACGTGGGGCCCTGTATAACATACTGGAAAATTAGCCTTCTAGCCTTTATGGTTTTGAAGAAATGGGCAATTCATTTTTTTATTGTGGCAAACGCATTATCTCAAAGAGCAAACAACTATTTTGGAAAGTAGTTGATATTTGTATTCTCACTGCTAAAAACCATCCCATATGCACAGTCAGTGTGGGGTATGGACAGATCAGTTGAAAAAGTTACATTTTGGGGTGTTTTAATGGGTGCTATTGGACAAAAGTTGCAGCTTTCACAAAACTCAAAAACGAAGTTGTGCCAAAACTATGAGAGCTACATGGCCAATTCTTGCTCACCTAACACAACGTGGGGCCCTGTATAACATACTGGAAAATTAGCCTTCTAGCCTTTATGGTTTTGAAGAAATGGGCAATTCATTTTTTTATTGTGGCAAACGCATTATCTCAAAGAGCAAACACCTATTTTGGAAAGTAGTTGATATTTGTATTCTCACTGCTAAAAACCATCCCATATGCACAGTCAGTGTGGGGTATGGACAGATCAGTTGAAAAAGTTACATTTTGGGGTGTTTTAATGGGTGCTATTGGACAAAAGTTGCAGCTTTCACAAAACTCAAAAACGAAGTTGTGCCAAAACTATGAGAGCTACATGACCAATTCTTGCTCACCTAACACAACGTGGGGCCCTGTATAACATACTGGAAAATTAGCCTTCTAGCCTTTATGGTTTTGAAGAAATGGGCAATTCATTTTTTTATTGTGGCAAACGCATTATCTCAAAGAGCAAACACCTATTTTGGAAAGTAGTTGATATTTGTATTCTCACTGCTAAAAACCATCCCATATGCACAGTCAGTGTGGGGTATGGACAGATCAGTTGAAAAAGTTACATTTTGGGGTGTTTTAATGGGTGCTATTGGACAAAAGTTGCAGCTTTCACAAAACTCAAAAACGAAGTTGTGCCAAAACTATGAGAGCTACAAGGCCAATTCTTGCTCACCTAACACAACGTGGGGCCCTGTATAACATACTGGAAAATTAGCCTTCTAGCCTTTATGGTTTTGAAGAAATGGGCAATTCATTTTTTTATTGTGGCAAACGCATTATCTCAAAGAGCAAACACCTATTTTGGAAAGTAGTTGATATTTGTATTCTCACTGCTAAAAACCATCCCATATGCACAGTCAGTGTGGGGTATGGACAGATCAGTTGAAAAATTTACATTTTGGGGTGTTTTAATGGGTGCTATTGGACAAAAGTTGCAGCTTTCACAAAACTCAAAAACGAAGTTGTGCCAAAACTATGAGAGCTACATGGCCAATTCTTGCTCACCTAACACAACGTGGGGCCCTGTATAACATACTGGAAAATTAGCCTTCTAGCCTTTATGGTTTTGAAGAAATGGGCAATTCATTTTTTTATTGTGGCAAACGCATTATCTCAAAGAGCAAACACCTATTTTGGAAAGTAGTTGATATTTGTATTCTCACTGCTAAAAACCATCCCATATGCACAGTCAGTGTGGGGTATGGACAGATCAGTTGAAAAAGTTACATTTTGGGGTGTTTTAATGGGTGCTATTGGACAAAAGTTGCAGCTTTCACAAAACTCAAAAACGAAGTTGTGCCAAAACTATGAGAGCTACATGGCCAATTCTTGCTCACCTAACACAACGTGGGGCCCTGTATAACATACTGGAAAATTAGCCTTCTAGCCTTTATGGTTTTGAAGAAATGGGCAATTCATTTTTTTATTGTGGCAAACGCATTATCTCAAAGAGCAAACACCTATTTTGGAAAGTAGTTGATATTTGTATTCTCACTGCTAAAAACCATCCCATATGCACAGTCAGTGTGGGGTATGGACAGATCAGTTGAAAAAGTTACATTTTGGGGTGTTTTAATGGGTGCTATTGGACAAAAGTTGCAGCTTTCACAAAACTCAAAAACGAAGTTGTGCCAAAACTATGAGAGCTACATGACCAATTCTTGCTCACCTAACACAACGTGGGGCCCTGTATAACATACTGGAAAATTAGCCTTCTAGCCTTTATGGTTTTGAAGAAATGGGCAATTCATTTTTTTATTGTGGCAAACGCATTATCTCAAAGAGCAAACACCTATTTTGGAAAGTAGTTGATATTTGTATTCTCACTGCTAAAAACCATCCCATATGCACAGTCAGTGTGGGGTATGGACAGATCAGTTGAAAAAGTTACATTTTGGGGTGTTTTAATGGGTGCTATTGGACAAAAGTTGCAGCTTTCACAAAACTCAAAAACGAAGTTGTGCCAAAACTATGAGAGCTACATGGCCAATTCTTGCTCACCTAACACAACGTGGGGCCCTGTATAACATACTGGAAAATTAGCCTTCTAGCCTTTATGGTTTTAAAGAAATGGGCAATTCATTTTTTTATTGTGGCAAACGCATTATCTCAAAGAGCAAACACCTATTTTGGAAAGTAGTTGATATTTGTATTCTCACTGCTAAAAACCATCCCATATGCACAGTCAGTGTGGGGTATGGACAGATCAGTTGAAAAAGTTACATTTTGGGGTGTTTTAATGGGTGCTATTGGACAAAAGTTGCAGCTTTCACAAAACTCAAAAACGAAGTTGTGCCAAAACTATGAGAGCTACATGGCCAATTCTTGCTCACCTAACACAACGTGGGGCCCTGTATAACATACTGGAAAATTAGCCTTCTAGCCTTTATGGTTTTGAAGAAATTGGCAATTCATTTTTTTATTGTGGCAAACGCATTATCTCAAAGAGCAAACAACTATTTTGGAAAGTAGTTGATATTTGTATTCTCACTGCTAAAAACCATCCCATATGCACAGTCAGTGTGGGGTATGGACAGATCAGTTGAAAAAGTTACATTTTGGGGTGTTTTAATGGGTGCTATTGGACAAAAGTTGCAGCGTTCACAAAACTCAAAAACGAAGTTGTGCCAAAACTATGTGAGCTACATGGCCAATTCTTGCTCACCTAACACAACGTGGGGCCCTGTATAACATACTGGAAAATTAGCCTTCTAGCCTTTATGGTTTTGAAGAAATGGGCAATTCATTTTTTTATTGTGGCAAACGCATTATCTCAAAGAGCAAACACCTATTTTGGAAAGTAGTTGATATTTGTATTCTCACTGCTAAAAACCATCCCATATGCACAGTCAGTGTGGGGTATGGACAGATCAGTTGAAAAAGTTACATTTTGGGGTGTTTTAATGGGTGCTATTGGACAAAAGTTGCAGCTTTCACAAAACTCAAAAACGAAGTTGTGCCAAAACTATGAGAGCTACATGGCCAATTCTTGCTCACCTAACACAACGTGGGGCCCTGTATAACATACTGGAAAATTAGCCTTCTAGCCTTTATGGTTTTAAAGAAATGGGCAATTCATTTTTTTATTGTGGCAAACGCATTATCTCAAAGAGCAAACACCTATTTTGGAAAGTAGTTGATATTTGTATTCTCACTGCTAAAAACCATCCCATATGCACAGTCAGTGTGGGGTATGGACAGATCAGTTGAAAAAGTTACATTTTGGGGTGTTTTAATGGGTGCTATTGGACAAAAGTTGCAGCTTTCACAAAACTCAAAAACGAAGTTGTGCCAAAACTATGAGAGCTACATGGCCAATTCTTGCTCACCTAACACAACGTGGGGCCCTGTATAACATACTGGAAAATTAGCCTTCTAGCCTTTATGGTTTTGAAGAAATTGGCAATTCATTTTTTTATTGTGGCAAACGCATTATCTCAAAGAGCAAACAACTATTTTGGAAAGTAGTTGATATTTGTATTCTCACTGCTAAAAACCATCCCATATGCACAGTCAGTGTGGGGTATGGACAGATCAGTTGAAAAAGTTACATTTTGGGGTGTTTTAATGGGTGCTATTGGACAAAAGTTGCAGCGTTCACAAAACTCAAAAACGAAGTTGTGCCAAAACTATGTGAGCTACATGGCCAATTCTTGCTCACCTAACACAACGTGGGGCCCTGTATAACATACTGGAAAATTAGCCTTCTAGCCTTTATGGTTTTGAAGAAATGGGCAATTCATTTTTTTATTGTGGCAAACGCATTATCTCAAAGAGCAAACACCTATTTTGGAAAGTAGTTGATATTTGTATTCTCACTGCTAAAAACCATCCCATATGCACAGTCAGTGTGGGGTATGGACAGATCAGTTGAAAAAGTTACATTTTGGTGTGTTTTAATGGGTGCTATTGGACAAAAGTTGCAGCTTTCACAAAACTCAAAAACGAAGTTGTGCCAAAACTACGAGAGCTACAAGGCCAATTCTTGCTCACCTAACACAACGTGGGGCCCTGTATAACATACTGGAAAATTAGCCTTCTAGCCTTTATGGTTTTGAAGAAATGGGCAATTCATTTTTTTATTGTGGCAAACGCATTATCTCAAAGAGCAAACACCTATTTTGGAAAGTAGTTGATATTTGTATTCTCACTGCAAAAAACATTCCATATGCACAGTCAGTGTGGGGTATGGACAGATCAGTTGAAAAAGTTACATTTTGGGGTGTTTTAATGGGTGCTATTCAAGGGGGGGATACGCCCCTTTTCACCGAATTTCAGTACGTGCTAGTGGCGGGCCGTGGTATTGCAGCCCCAAAGCCCAAAAAGCACTTTTTGTCATAGACACTCATGTAAAAGGAGCGGCCTGTAAAATGGTCCACAGGGCATCTGGAGTTTCAGACTAAGGCGAATATATTTCTTAAAAAATACTATTTTTAGGACATATACTTTTTTTTTTCATAAATATTTGTTTTAAAGTTTTCCAATGGTGTGACGTCACCAGGCCTGTGGACGTGCTCGTGCGCGTGCGCCATGACTCATGAACGAGCACAGGTTTTCTCCGTGTGGTCTGCGGGTCTGAGAGCCAAACCATTGATTCAAACAAATAATGAACGGGAATCTACGGGACTGAACTAAGATAAACGCTAAGAAGCACCTCAAGTAAATGTTTCTCTTTACCCCAGTACTAAAATGTATTGCGAACCTACACATGGCGGGCGTGTGTTTTAATGTTAAAAATTAGGCTTATAGCTAACATGAACAACAACAACAATAAACTAATGAAGACGTGATAGTTTCCTGATTAGGCTGCACGCTTTTGAAAATAGCTTAAATGTTTGACGGAAAGCAGCGTAATGAAAAGGACACAATAAATCGGTTTTAAGCTAAGGTAAGGTGACCTCTTTATGATGACAGTTCGTGAATCATAACTGACAACAGAATCATTGTTCATGTTGACAAACGCACTTGTGACTCAATTTTTCACTTCTTAACTTATGAACATGGCTACTTACATTAACTTATAGAACACGTTTGTAGTGCTCCTTCTTTGTATTCAGGAAACAATTCTAGTAGTGAGTTTATATGAGCAAACAAAGTGAAGTAAAAGCTCGATTTCTATCATTTTTATCACAATAACCAGGCTGCCAGCACTTACGGAACTTCTCGGAAAAGTGGCCGAGCGTAGGTACAGTAGCGCGGCTACGTGCGTTCGAAGGGCCGCTGTAAGCTCCGGTTGTACAAGATCGGAGAAACTTCGCTTATTTGGCCCCGCACTGACAAACTGACCCCCCAGGTCATCTTAACATAGCAGCTTATTCGCCTGAAATGACCTTAAACATTCATTTTGTATTTAAAGAACGATGATATTAAGAGATTTGATACGGCTTAATGGCGCCCGCTCCGCTCTGAGACTACGAGTCTATGAAGGCGCGTTCACGCTGCTAGGTGCACGCTACAGGTTGCGCGTCATACGGGTACCATGGGCCTTAATGGCGGACGAAACAGGAGTCATGCGCTATTGAGCACAACTATTGAAAGAGATAGGAGCTGAGACATCATGCCTCTTCCATTCAATATACTTCAATGGTGCTATTGGACAAAAGTTGCAGCTTTCACAAAACTCAAAAACGAAGTTGTGCCAAAACTATGAGAGCTACATGGCCAATTCTTGCTCACCTAACACAACGTGGGGCCCTGTATAACATACTGGAAAATTAGCCTTCTAGCCTTTATGGTTTTGAAGAAATGGGCAATTCATTTTTTTATTGTGGCAAACGCATTATCTCAAAGAGCAAACACCTATTTTGGAAAGTAGTTGATATTTGTATTCTCACTGCTAAAAACCATCCCATATGCACAGTCAGTGTGGGGTATGGACAGATCAGTTGAAAAAGTTACATTTTGGGGTGTTTTAATGGGTGCTATTGGACAAAAGTTGCAGCTTTCACAAAACTCAAAAACGAAGTTGTGCCAAAACTATGAGAGCTACAAGGCCAATTCTTGCTCACCTAACACAACGTGGGGCCCTGTATAACATACTGGAAAATTAGCCTTCTAGCCTTTATGGTTTTGAAGAAATGGGCAATTCATTTTTTTATTGTGGCAAACGCATTATCTCAAAGAGCAAACACCTATTTTGGAAAGTAGTTGATATTTGTATTCTCACTGCTAAAAACCATCCCATATGCACAGTCAGTGTGGGGTATGGACAGATCAGTTGAAAAAGTTACATTTTGGGGTGTTTTAATGGGTGCTATTGGACAAAAGTTGCAGCTTTCACAAAACTCAAAAACGAAGTTGTGCCAAAACTATGAGAGCTACATGGCCAATTCTTGCTCACCTAACACAACGTGGGGCCCTGTTTAACATACTGGAAAATTAGCCTTCTAGCCTTTATGGTTTTGAAGAAATGGGCAATTCATTTTTTTATTGTGGCAAACGCATTATCTCAAAGAGCAAACACCTATTTTGGAAAGTAGTTGATATTTGTATTCTCACTGCTAAAAACCATCCCATATGCACAGTCAGTGTGGGGTATGGACAGATCAGTTGAAAAAGTTACATTTTGGGGTGTTTTAATGGGTGCTATTGGACAAAAGTTGCAGCTTTCACAAAACTCAAAAACGAAGTTGTGCCAAAACTACGAGAGCTACAAGGCCAATTCTTGCTCACCTAACACAACGTGGGGCCCTGTATAACATACTGGAAAATTAGCCTTCTAGCCTTTATGGTTTTGAAGAAATGGGCAATTCATTTTTTTATTGTGGCAAACGCATTATCTCAAAGAGCAAACACCTATTTTGGAAAGTAGTTGATATTTGTATTCTCACTGCTAAAAACCATTCCATATGCACAGTCAGTGTGGGGTATGGACAGATCAGTTGAAAAAGTTACATTTTGGGGTGTTTTAATGGGTGCTATTCAAGGGGGGGATACGCCCCTTTTCACCGAATTTCAGTACGTGCTAGTGGCGGGCCGTGGTATTGCAGCCCCAAAGCCCAAAAAGCACTTTTTGTCATAGACACTCATGTAAAAGGAGCGGCCTGTAAAATGGTCCACAGGGCATCTGGAGTTTCAGACTAAGGCGAATATATTTCTTAAAAAATACTATTTTTAGGACATATACTTTTTTTTTTCATAAATATTTGTTTTAAAGTTTTCCAATGGTGTGACGTCACCAGGCCTGTGGACGTGCTCGTGCGCGTGCGCCATGACTCATGAACGAGCACAGGTTTTCTCCGTGTGGTCTGCGGGTCTGAGAGCCAAACCATTGATTCAAACAAATAATGAACGGGAATCTACGGGACTGAACTAAGATAAACGCTAAGAAGCACCTCAAGTAAATGTTTCTCTTTACCCCAGTACTAAAATGTATTGCGAACCTACACATGGCGGGCGTGTGTTTTAATGTTAAAAATTAGGCTTATAGCTAACATGAACAACAACAACAATAAACTAATGAAGACGTGATAGTTTCCTGATTAGGCTGCACGCTTTTGAAAATAGCTTAAATGTTTGACGGAAAGCAGCGTAATGAAAAGGACACAATAAATCGGTTTTAAGCTAAGGTAAGGTGACCTCTTTATGATGACAGTTCGTGAATCATAACTGACAACAGAATCATTGTTCATGTTGACAAACGCACTTGTGACTCAATTTTTCACTTCTTAACTTATGAACATGGCTACTTACATTAACTTATAGAACACGTTTGTAGTGCTCCTTCTTTGTATTCAGGAAACAATTCTAGTAGTGAGTTTATATGAGCAAACAAAGTGAAGTAAAAGCTCGATTTCTATCATTTTTATCACAATAACCAGGCTGCCAGCACTTACGGAACTTCTCGGAAAAGTGGCCGAGCGTAGGTACAGTAGCGCGGCTACGTGCGTTCGAAGGGCCGCTGTAAGCTCCGGTTGTACAAGATCGGAGAAACTTCGCTTATTTGGCCCCGCACTGACAAACTGACCCCCCAGGTCATGTTAACATAGCAGCTTATTCGCCTGAAATGACCTTAAACATTCATTTTGTATTTAAAGAACGATGATATTAAGAGATTTGATACGGCTTAATGGCGCCCGCTCCGCTCTGAGACTACGAGTCTATGAAGGCGCGTTCACGCTGCTAGGTGCATGCTACAGGTTGCGCGTCATACGGGTACCATGGGCCTTAATGGCGGACGAAACAGGAGTCATGCGCTATTGAGCACAACTATTGAAAGAGATAGGAGCTGAGACATCATGCCTCTTCCATTCAATATACTTCAATGGTGCTATTGGACAAAAGTTGCAGCTTTCACAAAACTCAAAAACGAAGTTGTGCCAAAACTATGAGAGCTACATGGCCAATTCTTGCTCACCTAACACAACGTGGGGCCCTGTATAACATACTGGAAAATTAGCCTTCTAGCCTTTATGGTTTTGAAGAAATGGGCAATTCATTTTTTTATTGTGGCAAACGCATTATCTCAAAGAGCAAACACCTATTTTGGAAAGTAGTTGATATTTGTATTCTCACTGCTAAAAACCATCCCATATGCACAGTCAGTGTGGGGTATGGACAGATCAGTTGAAAAAGTTACATTTTGGGGTGTTTTAATGGGTGCTATTGGACAAAAGTTGCAGCTTTCACAAAACTCAAAAACGAAGTTGTGCCAAAACTATGAGAGCTACATGGCCAATTCTTGCTCACCTAACACAACGTGGGGCCCTGTATAACATACTGGAAAATTAGCCTTCTAGCCTTTATGGTTTTGAAGAAATGGGCAATTCATTTTTTTATTGTGGCAAACGCATTATCTCAAAGAGCAAACACCTATTTTGGAAAGTAGTTGATATTTGTATTCTCACTGCTAAAAACCATCCCATATGCACAGTCAGTGTGGGGTATGGACAGATCAGTTGAAAAAGTTACATTTTGGGGTGTTTTAATGGGTGCTATTGGACAAAAGTTGCAGCTTTCACAAAACTCAAAAACGAAGTTGTGCCAAAACTATGAGAGCTACATGGCCAATTCTTGCTCACCTAACACAACGTGGGGCCCTGTATAACATACTGGAAAATTAGCCTTCTAGCCTTTATGGTTTTGAAGAAATGGGCAATTCATTTTTTTATTGTGGCAAACGCATTATCTCAAAGAGCAAACACCTATTTTGGAAAGTAGTTGATATTTGTATTCTCACTGCTAAAAACCATCCCATATGCACAGTCAGTGTGGGGTATGGACAGATCAGTTGAAAAAGTTACATTTTGGGGTGTTTTAATGGGTGCTATTGGACAAAAGTTGCAGCTTTCACAAAACTCAAAAACGAAGTTGTGCCAAAACTATGAGAGCTACAAGGCCAATTCTTGCTCACCTAACACAACGTGGGGCCCTGTATAACATACTGGAAAATTAGCCTTCTAGCCTTTATGGTTTTGAAGAAATGGGCAATTCATTTTTTTATTGTGGCAAACGCATTATCTCAAAGAGCAAACACCTATTTTGGAAAGTAGTTGATATTTGTATTCTCACTGCTAAAAACCATCCCATATGCACAGTCAGTGTGGGGTATGGACAGATCAGTTGAAAAAGTTACATTTTGGGGTGTTTTAATGGGTGCTATTGGACAAAAGTTGCAGCTTTCACAAAACTCAAAAACGAAGTTGTGCCAAAACTATGAGAGCTACATGGCCAATTCTTGCTCACCTAACACAACGTGGGGCCCTGTATAACATACTGGAAAATTAGCCTTCTAGCCTTTATGGTTTTGAAGAAATGGGCAATTCATTTTTTTATTGTGGCAAACGCATTATCTCAAAGAGCAAACACCTATTTTGGAAAGTAGTTGATATTTGTATTCTCACTGCTAAAAACCATCCCATATGCACAGTCAGTGTGGGGTATGGACAGATCAGTTGAAAAAGTTACATTTTGGGGTGTTTTAATGGGTGCTATTGGACAAAAGTTGCAGCTTTCACAAAACTCAAAAACGAAGTTGTGCCAAAACTATGAGAGCTACATGGCCAATTCTTGCTCACCTAACACAACGTGGGGCCCTGTATAACATACTGGAAAATTAGCCTTCTAGCCTTTATGGTTTTGAAGAAATGGGCAATTCATTTTTTTATTGTGGCAAACGCATTATATCAAAGAGCAAACACCTATTTTGGAAAGTAGTTGATATTTGTATTCTCACTGCTAAAAACCATCCCATATGCACAGTCAGTGTGGGGTATGGACAGATCAGTTGAAAAAGTTACATTTTGGGGTGTTTTAATGGGTGCTATTGGACCAAAGTTGCAGCTTTCACAAAACTCAAAAACGAAGTTGTGCCAAAACTATGAGAGCTACAAGGCCAATTCTTGCTCACCTAACACAACGTGGGGCCCTGTATAACATACTGGAAAATTAGCCTTCTAGCCTTTATGGTTTTGAAGAAATGGGCAATTCATTTTTTTATTGTGGCAAACGCATTATCTCAAAGAGCAAACACCTATTTTGGAAAGTAGTTGATATTTGTATTCTCACTGCTAAAAACCATCCCATATGCACAGTCAGTGTGGGGTATGGACAGATCAGTTGAAAAAGTTACATTTTGGGGTGTTTTAATGGGTGCTATTGGACAAAAGTTGCAGCTTTCACAAAACTCAAAAACGAAGTTGTGCCAAAACTATGAGAGCTACATGGCCAATTCTTGCTCACCTAACACAACGTGGGGCCCTGTATAACATACTGGAAAATTAGCCTTCTAGCCTTTATGGTTTTGAAGAAATTGGCAATTCATTTTTTTATTGTGGCAAACGCATTATCTCAAAGAGCAAACAACTATTTTGGAAAGTAGTTGATATTTGTATTCTCACTGCTAAAAACCATCCCATATGCACAGTCAGTGTGGGGTATGGACAGATCAGTTGAAAAAGTTACATTTTGGGGTGTTTTAATGGGTGCTATTGGACAAAAGTTGCAGCGTTCACAAAACTCAAAAACGAAGTTGTGCCAAAACTATGTGAGCTACATGGCCAATTCTTGCTCACCTAACACAACGTGGGGCCCTGTATAACATACTGGAAAATTAGCCTTCTAGCCTTTATGGTTTTGAAGAAATGGGCAATTCATTTTTTTATTGTGGCAAACGCATTATCTCAAAGAGCAAACACCTATTTTGGAAAGTAGTTGATATTTGTATTCTCACTGCTAAAAACCATCCCATATGCACAGTCAGTGTGGGGTATGGACAGATCAGTTGAAAAAGTTACATTTTGGGGTGTTTTAATGGGTGCTATTGGACAAAAGTTGCAGCTTTCACAAAACTCAAAAACGAAGTTGTGCCAAAACTACGAGAGCTACAAGGCCAATTCTTGCTCACCTAACACAACGTGGGGCCCTGTATAACATACTGGAAAATTAGCCTTCTAGCCTTTATGGTTTTGAAGAAATGGGCAATTCATTTTTTTATTGTGGCAAACGCATTATCTCAAAGAGCAAACACCTATTTTGGAAAGTAGTTGATATTTGTATTCTCACTGCTAAAAACCATTCCATATGCACAGTCAGTGTGGGGTATGGACAGATCAGTTGAAAAAGTTACATTTTGGGGTGTTTTAATGGGTGCTATTCAAGGGGGGGATACGCCCCTTTTCACCGAATTTCAGTACGTGCTAGTGGCGGGCCGTGGTATTGCAGCCCCAAAGCCCAAAAAGCACTTTTTGTCATAGACACTCATGTAAAAGGAGCGGCCTGTAAAATGGTCCACAGGGCATCTGGAGTTTCAGACTAAGGCGAATATATTTCTTAAAAAATACTATTTTTAGGACATATACTTTTTTTTTTCATAAATATTTGTTTTAAAGTTTTCCAATGGTGTGACGTCACCAGGCCTGTGGACGTGCTCGTGCGCGTGCGCCATGACTCATGAACGAGCACAGGTTTTCTCCGTGTGGTCTGCGGGTCTGAGAGCCAAACCATTGATTCAAACAAATAATGAACGGGAATCTACGGGACTGAACTAAGATAAACGCTAAGAAGCACCTCAAGTAAATGTTTCTCTTTACCCCAGTACTAAAATGTATTGCGAACCTACACATGGCGGGCGTGTGTTTTAATGTTAAAAATTAGGCTTATAGCTAACATGAACAACAACAACAATAAACTAATGAAGACGTGATAGTTTCCTGATTAGGCTGCACGCTTTTGAAAATAGCTTAAATGTTTGACGGAAAGCAGCGTAATGAAAAGGACACAATAAATCGGTTTTAAGCTAAGGTAAGGTGACCTCTTTATGATGACAGTTCGTGAATCATAACTGACAACAGAATCATTGTTCATGTTGACAAACGCACTTGTGACTCAATTTTTCACTTCTTAACTTATGAACATGGCTACTTACATTAACTTATAGAACACGTTTGTAGTGCTCCTTCTTTGTATTCAGGAAACAATTCTAGTAGTGAGTTTATATGAGCAAACAAAGTGAAGTAAAAGCTCGATTTCTATCATTTTTATCACAATAACCAGGCTGCCAGCACTTACGGAACTTCTCGGAAAAGTGGCCGAGCGTAGGTACAGTAGCGCGGCTACGTGCGTTCGAAGGGCCGCTGTAAGCTCCGGTTGTACAAGATCGGAGAAACTTCGCTTATTTGGCCCCGCACTGACAAACTGACCCCCCAGGTCATCTTAACATAGCAGCTTATTCGCCTGAAATGACCTTAAACATTCATTTTGTATTTAAAGAACGATGATATTAAGAGATTTGATACGGCTTAATGGCGCCCGCTCCGCTCTGAGACTACGAGTCTATGAAGGCGCGTTCACGCTGCTAGGTGCACGCTACAGGTTGCGCGTCATACGGGTACCATGGGCCTTAATGGCGGACGAAACAGGAGTCATGCGCTATTGAGCACAACTATTGAAAGAGATAGGAGCTGAGACATCATGCCTCTTCCATTCAATATACTTCAATGGTGCTATTGGACAAAAGTTGCAGCTTTCACAAAACTCAAAAACGAAGTTGTGCCAAAACTATGAGAGCTACATGGCCAATTCTTGCTCACCTAACACAACGTGGGGCCCTGTATAACATACTGGAAAATTAGCCTTCTAGCCTTTATGGTTTTGAAGAAATGGGCAATTCATTTTTTTATTGTGGCAAACGCATTATCTCAAAGAGCAAACACCTATTTTGGAAAGTAGTTGATATTTGTATTCTCACTGCTAAAAACCATCCCATATGCACAGTCAGTGTGGGGTATGGACAGATCAGTTGAAAAAGTTACATTTTGGGGTGTTTTAATGGGTGCTATTGGACAAAAGTTGCAGCTTTCACAAAACTCAAAAACGAAGTTGTGCCAAAACTATGAGAGCTACATGGCCAATTCTTGCTCACCTAACACAACGTGGGGCCCTGTATAACATACTGGAAAATTAGCCTTCTAGCCTTTATGGTTTTGAAGAAATGGGCAATTCATTTTTTTATTGTGGCAAACGCATTATCTCAAAGAGCAAACACCTATTTTGGAAAGTAGTTGATATTTGTATTCTCACTGCTAAAAACCATCCCATATGCACAGTCAGTGTGGGGTATGGACAGATCAGTTGAAAAAGTTACATTTTGGGGTGTTTTAATGGGTGCTATTGGACAAAAGTTGCAGCTTTCACAAAACTCAAAAACGAAGTTGTGCCAAAACTATGAGAGCTACATGGCCAATTCTTGCTCACCTAACACAACGTGGGGCCCTGTATAACATACTGGAAAATTAGCCTTCTAGCCTTTATGGTTTTGAAGAAATGGGCAATTCATTTTTTTATTGTGGCAAACGCATTATCTCAAAGAGCAAACAACTATTTTGGAAAGTAGTTGATATTTGTATTCTCACTGCTAAAAACCATCCCATATGCACAGTCAGTGTGGGGTATGGACAGATCAGTTGAAAAAGTTACATTTTGGGGTGTTTTAATGGGTGCTATTGGACAAAAGTTGCAGCTTTCACAAAACTCAAAAACGAAGTTGTGCCAAAACTATGAGAGCTACATGGCCAATTCTTGCTCACCTAACACAACGTGGGGCCCTGTATAACATACTGGAAAATTAGCCTTCTAGCCTTTATGGTTTTGAAGAAATGGGCAATTCATTTTTTTATTGTGGCAAACGCATTATCTCAAAGAGCAAACACCTATTTTGGAAAGTAGTTGATATTTGTATTCTCACTGCTAAAAACCATCCCATATGCACAGTCAGTGTGGGGTATGGACAGATCAGTTGAAAAAGTTACATTTTGGGGTGTTTTAATGGGTGCTATTGGACAAAAGTTGCAGCTTTCACAAAACTCAAAAACGAAGTTGTGCCAAAACTATGAGAGCTACATGACCAATTCTTGCTCACCTAACACAACGTGGGGCCCTGTATAACATACTGGAAAATTAGCCTTCTAGCCTTTATGGTTTTGAAGAAATGGGCAATTCATTTTTTTATTGTGGCAAACGCATTATCTCAAAGAGCAAACACCTATTTTGGAAAGTAGTTGATATTTGTATTCTCACTGCTAAAAACCATCCCATATGCACAGTCAGTGTGGGGTATGGACAGATCAGTTGAAAAAGTTACATTTTGGGGTGTTTTAATGGGTGCTATTGGACAAAAGTTGCAGCTTTCACAAAACTCAAAAACGAAGTTGTGCCAAAACTATGAGAGCTACAAGGCCAATTCTTGCTCACCTAACACAACGTGGGGCCCTGTATAACATACTGGAAAATTAGCCTTCTAGCCTTTATGGTTTTGAAGAAATGGGCAATTCATTTTTTTATTGTGGCAAACGCATTATCTCAAAGAGCAAACACCTATTTTGGAAAGTAGTTGATATTTGTATTCTCACTGCTAAAAACCATCCCATATGCACAGTCAGTGTGGGGTATGGACAGATCAGTTGAAAAAGTTACATTTTGGGGTGTTTTAATGGGTGCTATTGGACAAAAGTTGCAGCTTTCACAAAACTCAAAAACGAAGTTGTGCCAAAACTATGAGAGCTACATGGCCAATTCTTGCTCACCTAACACAACGTGGGGCCCTGTATAACATACTGGAAAATTAGCCTTCTAGCCTTTATGGTTTTGAAGAAATGGGCAATTCATTTTTTTATTGTGGCAAACGCATTATCTCAAAGAGCAAACACCTATTTTGGAAAGTAGTTGATATTTGTATTCTCACTGCTAAAAACCATCCCATATGCACAGTCAGTGTGGGGTATGGACAGATCAGTTGAAAAAGTTACATTTTGGGGTGTTTTAATGGGTGCTATTGGACAAAAGTTGCAGCTTTCACAAAACTCAAAAACGAAGTTGTGCCAAAACTATGAGAGCTACATGGCCAATTCTTGCTCACCTAACACAACGTGGGGCCCTGTATAACATACTGGAAAATTAGCCTTCTAGCCTTTATGGTTTTGAAGAAATGGGCAATTCATTTTTTTATTGTGGCAAACGCATTATATCAAAGAGCAAACACCTATTTTGGAAAGTAGTTGATATTTGTATTCTCACTGCTAAAAAACATCCCATATGCACAGTCAGTGTGGGGTATGGACAGATCAGTTGAAAAAGTTACATTTTGGGGTGTTTTAATGGGTGCTATTGGACAAAAGTTGCAGCTTTCACAAAACTCAAAAACGAAGTTGTGCCAAAACTATGAGAGCTACAAGGCCAATTCTTGCTCACCTAACACAACGTGGGGCCCTGTATAACATACTGGAAAATTAGCCTTCTAGCCTTTATGGTTTTGAAGAAATGGGCAATTCATTTTTTTATTGTGGCAAACGCATTATCTCAAAGAGCAAACACCTATTTTGGAAAGTAGTTGATATTTGTATTCTCACTGCTAAAAACCATCCCATATGCACAGTCAGTGTGGGGTATGGACAGATCAGTTGAAAAATTTACATTTTGGGGTGTTTTAATGGGTGCTATTGGACAAAAGTTGCAGCTTTCACAAAACTCAAAAACGAAGTTGTGCCAAAACTATGAGAGCTACATGGCCAATTCTTGCTCACCTAACACAACGTGGGGCCCTGTATAACATACTGGAAAATTAGCCTTCTAGCCTTTATGGTTTTGAAGAAATGGGCAATTCATTTTTTTATTGTGGCAAACGCATTATCTCAAAGAGCAAACACCTATTTTGGAAAGTAGTTGATATTTGTATTCTCACTGCTAAAAACCATCCCATATGCACAGTCAGTGTGGGGTATGGACAGATCAGTTGAAAAAGTTACATTTTAGGGTGTTTTAATGGGTGCTATTGGACAAAAGTTGCAGCTTTCACAAAACTCAAAAACGAAGTTGTGCCAAAACTATGAGAGCTACATGGCCAATTCTTGCTCACCTAACACAACGTGGGGCCCTGTATAACATACTGGAAAATTAGCCTTCTAGCCTTTATGGTTTTGAAGAAATGGGCAATTCATTTTTTTTATTGTGGCAAACGCATTATCTCAAAGAGCAAACACCTATTTTGGAAAGTAGTTGATATTTGTATTCTCACTGCTAAAAACCATCCCATATGCACAGTCAGTGTGGGGTATGGACAGATCAGTTGAAAAAGTTACATTTTGGGGTGTTTTAATGGGTGCTATTGGACAAAAGTTGCAGCTTTCACAAAACTCAAAAACGAAGTTGTGCCAAAACTATGAGAGCTACATGACCAATTCTTGCTCACCTAACACAACGTGGGGCCCTGTATAACATACTGGAAAATTAGCCTTCTAGCCTTTATGGTTTTGAAGAAATGGGCAATTCATTTTTTTATTGTGGCAAACGCATTATCTCAAAGAGCAAACACCTATTTTGGAAAGTAGTTGATATTTGTATTCTCACTGCTAAAAACCATCCCATATGCACAGTCAGTGTGGGGTATGGACAGATCAGTTGAAAAAGTTACATTTTGGGGTGTTTTAATGGGTGCTATTGGACAAAAGTTGCAGCGTTCACAAAACTCAAAAACGAAGTTGTGCCAAAACTATGTGAGCTACATGGCCAATTCTTGCTCACCTAACACAACGTGGGGCCCTGTATAACATACTGGAAAATTAGCCTTCTAGCCTTTATGGTTTTGAAGAAATGGGCAATTCATTTTTTTATTGTGGCAAACGCATTATCTCAAAGAGCAAACACCTATTTTGGAAAGTAGTTGATATTTGTATTCTCACTGCTAAAAACCATCCCATATGCACAGTCAGTGTGGGGTATGGACAGATCAGTTGAAAAAGTTACATTTTGGGGTGTTTTAATGGGTGCTATTGGACAAAAGTTGCAGCTTTCACAAAACTCAAAAACGAAGTTGTGCCAAAACTATGAGAGCTACATGACCAATTCTTGCTCACCTAACACAACGTGGGGCCCTGTATAACATACTGGAAAATTAGCCTTCTAGCCTTTATGGTTTTGAAGAAATGGGCAATTCATTTTTTTATTGTGGCAAACGCATTATCTCAAAGAGCAAACACCTATTTTGGAAAGTAGTTGATATTTGTATTCTCACTGCTAAAAACCATCCCATATGCACAGTCAGTGTGGGGTATGGACAGATCACTTGAAAAAGTTACATTTTGGGGTGTTTTAATGGGTGCTATTGGACAAAAGTTGCAGCTTTCACAAAACTCAAAAACGAAGTTGTGCCAAAACTATGAGAGCTACAAGGCCAATTCTTGCTCACCTAACACAACGTGGGGCCCTGTATAACATACTGGAAAATTAGCCTTCTAGCCTTTATGGTTTTGAAGAAATGGGCAATTCATTTTTTTATTGTGGCAAACGCATTATCTCAAAGAGCAAACACCTATTTTGGAAAGTAGTTGATATTTGTATTCTCACTGCTAAAAACCATCCCATATGCACAGTCAGTGTGGGGTATGGACAGATCAGTTGAAAAAGTTACATTTTGGGGTGTTTTAATGGGTGCTATTGGACAAAAGTTGCAGCTTTCACAAAACTCAAAAACGAAGTTGTGCCAAAACTATGAGAGCTACATGGCCAATTCTTGCTCACCTAACACAACGTGGGGCCCTGTATAACATACTGGAAAATTAGCCTTCTAGCCTTTATGGTTTTGAAGAAATGGGCAATTCATTTTTTTATTGTGGCAAACGCATTATCTCAAAGAGCAAACACCTATTTTGGAAAGTAGTTGATATTTGTATTCTCACTGCTAAAAACCATCCCATATGCACAGTCAGTGTGGGGTATGGACAGATCAGTTGAAAAAGTTACATTTTGGGGTGTTTTAATGGGTGCTATTGGACAAAAGTTGCAGCTTTCACAAAACTCAAAAACGAAGTTGTGCCAAAACTATGAGAGCTACATGGCCAATTCTTGCTCACCTAACACAACGTGGGGCCCTGTATAACATACTGGAAAATTAGCCTTCTAGCCTTTATGGTTTTGAAGAAATGGGCAATTCATTTTTTTATTGTGGCAAACGCATTATATCAAAGAGCAAACACCTATTTTGGAAAGTAGTTGATATTTGTATTCTCACTGCTAAAAACCATCCCATATGCACAGTCAGTGTGGGGTATGGACAGATCAGTTGAAAAAGTTACATTTTGGGGTGTTTTAATGGGTGCTATTGGACAAAAGTTGCAGCTTTCACAAAACTCAAAAACGAAGTTGTGCCAAAACTATGAGAGCTACATGGCCAATTCTTGCTCACCTAACACAACGTGGGGCCCCGTATAACATACTGGAAAATTAGCCTTCTAGCCTTTATGGTTTTGAAGAAATGGGCAATTCATTTTTTTATTGTGGCAAACGCATTATCTCAAAGAGCAAACACCTATTTTGGAAAGTAGTTGATATTTGTATTCTCACTGCTAAAAACCATCCCATATGCACAGTCAGTGTGGGGTATGGACAGATCAGTTGAAAAAGTTACATTTTGGGGTGTTTTAATGGGTGCTATTGGACAAAAGTTGCAGCTTTCACAAAACTCAAAAACGAAGTTGTGCCAAAACTATGAGAGCTACAAGGCCAATTCTTGCTCACCTAACACAACGTGGGGCCCTGTATAACATACTGGAAAATTAGCCTTCTAGCTTTTATGGTTTTGAAGAAATGGGCAATTCATTTTTTTATTGTCGCAAACGCATTATCTCAAAGAGCAAACACCTATTTTGGAAAGTAGTTGATATTTGTATTCTCACTGCTAAAAACCATCCCATATGCACAGTCAGTGTGGGGTATGGACAGATCAGTTGAAAAAGTTACATTTTGGGGTGTTTTAATGGGTGCTATTGGACAAAAGTTGCAGCTTTCACAAAACTCAAAAACGAAGTTGTGCCAAAACTATGAGAGCTACATGACCAATTCTTGCTCACCTAACACAACGTGGGGCCCTGTATAACATACTGGAAAATTAGCCTTCTAGCCTTTATGGTTTTGAAGAAATGGGCAATTCATTTTTTTATTGTGGCAAACGCATTATCTCAAAGAGCAAACACCTATTTTGGAAAGTAGTTGATATTTGTATTCTCACTGCTAAAAACCATCCCATATGCACAGTCAGTGTGGGGTATGGACAGATCAGTTGAAAAAGTTACATTTTGGGGTGTTTTAATGGGTGCTATTGGACAAAAGTTGCAGCTTTCACAAAACTCAAAAACGAAGTTGTGCCAAAACTATGAGAGCTACATGGCCAATTCTTGCTCACCTAACACAACGTGGGGCCCTGTATAACATACTGGAAAATTAGCCTTCTAGCCTTTATGGTTTTGAAGAAATTGGCAATTCATTTTTTTATTGTGGCAAACGCATTATCTCAAAGAGCAAACAACTATTTTGGAAAGTAGTTGATATTTGTATTCTCACTGCTAAAAACCATCCCATATGCACAGTCAGTGTGGGGTATGGACAGATCAGTTGAAAAAGTTACATTTTGGGGTGTTTTAATGGGTGCTATTGGACAAAAGTTGCAGCGTTCACAAAACTCAAAAACGAAGTTGTGCCAAAACTATGTGAGCTACATGGCCAATTCTTGCTCACCTAACACAACGTGGGGCCCTGTATAACATACTGGAAAATTAGCCTTCTAGCCTTTATGGTTTTGAAGAAATGGGCAATTCATTTTTTTATTGTGGCAAACGCATTATCTCAAAGAGCAAACACCTATTTTGGAAAGTAGTTGATATTTGTATTCTCACTGCTAAAAACCATCCCATATGCACAGTCAGTGTGGGGTATGGACAGATCAGTTGAAAAAGTTACATTTTGGGGTGTTTTAATGGGTGCTATTGGACAAAAGTTGCAGCTTTCACAAAACTCAAAAACGAAGTTGTGCCAAAACTACGAGAGCTACAAGGCCAATTCTTGCTCACCTAACACAACGTGGGGCCCTGTATAACATACTGGAAAATTAGCCTTCTAGCCTTTATGGTTTTGAAGAAATGGGCAATTCATTTTTTTATTGTGGCAAACGCATTATCTCAAAGAGCAAACACCTATTTTGGAAAGTAGTTGATATTTGTATTCTCACTGCTAAAAACCATTCCATATGCACAGTCAGTGTGGGGTATGGACAGATCAGTTGAAAAAGTTACATTTTGGGGTGTTTTAATGGGTGCTATTCAAGGGGGGGATACGCCCCTTTTCACCGAATTTCAGTACGTGCTAGTGGCGGGCCGTGGTATTGCAGCCCCAAAGCCCAAAAAGCACTTTTTGTCATAGACACTCATGTAAAAGGAGCGGCCTGTAAAATGGTCCACAGGGCATCTGGAGTTTCAGACTAAGGCGAATATATTTCTTAAAAAATACTATTTTTAGGACATATACTTTTTTTTTTCATAAATATTTGTTTTAAAGTTTTCCAATGGTGTGACGTCACCAGGCCTGTGGACGTGCTCGTGCGCGTGCGCCATGACTCATGAACGAGCACAGGTTTTCTCCGTGTGGTCTGCGGGTCTGAGAGCCAAACCATTGATTCAAACAAATAATGAACGGGAATCTACGGGACTGAACTAAGATAAACGCTAAGAAGCACCTCAAGTAAATGTTTCTCTTTACCCCAGTACTAAAATGTATTGCGAACCTACACATGGCGGGCGTGTGTTTTAATGTTAAAAATTAGGCTTATAGCTAACATGAACAACAACAACAATAAACTAATGAAGACGTGATAGTTTCCTGATTAGGCTGCACGCTTTTGAAAATAGCTTAAATGTTTGACGGAAAGCAGCGTAATGAAAAGGACACAATAAATCGGTTTTAAGCTAAGGTAAGGTGACCTCTTTATGATGACAGTTCGTGAATCATAACTGACAACAGAATCATTGTTCATGTTGACAAACGCACTTGTGACTCAATTTTTCACTTCTTAACTTATGAACATGGCTACTTACATTAACTTATAGAACACGTTTGTAGTGCTCCTTCTTTGTATTCAGGAAACAATTCTAGTAGTGAGTTTATATGAGCAAACAAAGTGAAGTAAAAGCTCGATTTCTATCATTTTTATCACAATAACCAGGCTGCCAGCACTTACGGAACTTCTCGGAAAAGTGGCCGAGCGTAGGTACAGTAGCGCGGCTACGTGCGTTCGAAGGGCCGCTGTAAGCTCCGGTTGTACAAGATCGGAGAAACTTCGCTTATTTGGCCCCGCACTGACAAACTGACCCCCCAGGTCATCTTAACATAGCAGCTTATTCGCCTGAAATGACCTTAAACATTCATTTTGTATTTAAAGAACGATGATATTAAGAGATTTGATACGGCTTAATGGCGCCCGCTCCGCTCTGAGACTACGAGTCTATGAAGGCGCGTTCACGCTGCTAGGTGCACGCTACAGGTTGCGCGTCATACGGGTACCATGGGCCTTAATGGCGGACGAAACAGGAGTCATGCGCTATTGAGCACAACTATTGAAAGAGATAGGAGCTGAGACATCATGCCTCTTCCATTCAATATACTTCAATGGTGCTATTGGACAAAAGTTGCAGCTTTCACAAAACTCAAAAACGAAGTTGTGCCAAAACTATGAGAGCTACATGGCCAATTCTTGCTCACCTAACACAACGTGGGGCCCTGTATAACATACTGGAAAATTAGCCTTCTAGCCTTTATGGTTTTGAAGAAATGGGCAATTCATTTTTTTATTGTGGCAAACGCATTATCTCAAAGAGCAAACACCTATTTTGGAAAGTAGTTGATATTTGTATTCTCACTGCTAAAAACCATCCCATATGCACAGTCAGTGTGGGGTATGGACAGATCAGTTGAAAAAGTTACATTTTGGGGTGTTTTAATGGGTGCTATTGGACAAAAGTTGCAGCTTTCACAAAACTCAAAAACGAAGTTGTGCCAAAACTATGAGAGCTACATGGCCAATTCTTGCTCACCTAACACAACGTGGGGCCCTGTATAACATACTGGAAAATTAGCCTTCTAGCCTTTATGGTTTTGAAGAAATGGGCAATTCATTTTTTTATTGTGGCAAACGCATTATCTCAAAGAGCAAACACCTATTTTGGAAAGTAGTTGATATTTGTATTCTCACTGCTAAAAACCATCCCATATGCACAGTCAGTGTGGGGTATGGACAGATCAGTTGAAAAAGTTACATTTTGGGGTGTTTTAATGGGTGCTATTGGACAAAAGTTGCAGCTTTCACAAAACTCAAAAACGAAGTTGTGCCAAAACTATGAGAGCTACATGGCCAATTCTTGCTCACCTAACACAACGTGGGGCCCTGTATAACATACTGGAAAATTAGCCTTCTAGCCTTTATGGTTTTGAAGAAATGGGCAATTCATTTTTTTATTGTGGCAAACGCATTATCTCAAAGAGCAAACAACTATTTTGGAAAGTAGTTGATATTTGTATTCTCACTGCTAAAAACCATCCCATATGCACAGTCAGTGTGGGGTATGGACAGATCAGTTGAAAAAGTTACATTTTGGGGTGTTTTAATGGGTGCTATTGGACAAAAGTTGCAGCTTTCACAAAACTCAAAAACGAAGTTGTGCCAAAACTATGAGAGCTACATGGCCAATTCTTGCTCACCTAACACAACGTGGGGCCCTGTATAACATACTGGAAAATTAGCCTTCTAGCCTTTATGGTTTTGAAGAAATGGGCAATTCATTTTTTTATTGTGGCAAACGCATTATCTCAAAGAGCAAACACCTATTTTGGAAAGTAGTTGATATTTGTATTCTCACTGCTAAAAACCATCCCATATGCACAGTCAGTGTGGGGTATGGACAGATCAGTTGAAAAAGTTACATTTTGGGGTGTTTTAATGGGTGCTATTGGACAAAAGTTGCAGCTTTCACAAAACTCAAAAACGAAGTTGTGCCAAAACTATGAGAGCTACATGACCAATTCTTGCTCACCTAACACAACGTGGGGCCCTGTATAACATACTGGAAAATTAGCCTTCTAGCCTTTATGGTTTTGAAGAAATGGGCAATTCATTTTTTTATTGTGGCAAACGCATTATCTCAAAGAGCAAACACCTATTTTGGAAAGTAGTTGATATTTGTATTCTCACTGCTAAAAACCATCCCATATGCACAGTCAGTGTGGGGTATGGACAGATCAGTTGAAAAAGTTACATTTTGGGGTGTTTTAATGGGTGCTATTGGACAAAAGTTGCAGCTTTCACAAAACTCAAAAACGAAGTTGTGCCAAAACTATGAGAGCTACATGGCCAATTCTTGCTCACCTAACACAACGTGGGGCCCTGTATAACATACTGGAAAATTAGCCTTCTAGCCTTTATGGTTTTGAAGAAATGGGCAATTCATTTTTTTATTGTGGCAAACGCATTATCTCAAAGAGCAAACAACTATTTTGGAAAGTAGTTGATATTTGTATTCTCACTGCTAAAAACCATCCCATATGCACAGTCAGTGTGGGGTATGGACAGATCAGTTGAAAAAGTTACATTTTGGGGTGTTTTAATGGGTGCTATTGGACAAAAGTTGCAGCTTTCACAAAACTCAAAAACGAAGTTGTGCCAAAACTATGAGAGCTACATGGCCAATTCTTGCTCACCTAACACAACGTGGGGCCCTGTATAACATACTGGAAAATTAGCCTTCTAGCCTTTATGGTTTTGAAGAAATGGGCAATTCATTTTTTTATTGTGGCAAACGCATTATCTCAAAGAGCAAACACCTATTTTGGAAAGTAGTTGATATTTGTATTCTCACTGCTAAAAACCATCCCATATGCACAGTCAGTGTGGGGTATGGACAGATCAGTTGAAAAAGTTACATTTTGGGGTGTTTTAATGGGTGCTATTGGACAAAAGTTGCAGCTTTCACAAAACTCAAAAACGAAGTTGTGCCAAAACTATGAGAGCTACATGGCCAATTCTTGCTCACCTAACACAACGTGGGGCCCTGTATAACATACTGGAAAATTAGCCTTCTAGCCTTTATGGTTTTGAAGAAATGGGCAATTCATTTTTTTATTGTGGCAAACGCATTATCTCAAAGAGCAAACACCTATTTTGGAAAGTAGTTGATATTTGTATTCTCACTGCTAAAAACCATCCCATATGCACAGTCAGTGTGGGGTATGGACAGATCAGTTGAAAAAGTTACATTTTGGGGTGTTTTAATGGGTGCTATTGGACAAAAGTTGCAGCTTTCACAAAACTCAAAAACGAAGTTGTGCCAAAACTATGAGAGCTACAAGGCCAATTCTTGCTCACCTAACACAACGTGGGGCCCTGTATAACATACTGGAAAATTAGCCTTCTAGCCTTTATGGTTTTGAAGAAATGGGCAATTCATTTTTTTATTGTGGCAAACGCATTATCTCAAAGAGCAAACACCTATTTTGGAAAGTAGTTGATATTTGTATTCTCACTGCTAAAAACCATCCCATATGCACAGTCAGTGTGGGGTATGGACAGATCAGTTGAAAAAGTTACATTTTGGGGTGTTTTAATGGGTGCTATTGGACAAAAGTTGCAGCTTTCACAAAACTCAAAAACGAAGTTGTGCCAAAACTATGAGAGCTACATGGCCAATTCTTGCTCACCTAACACAACGTGGGGCCCTGTATAACATACTGGAAAATTAGCCTTCTAGCCTTTATGGTTTTGAAGAAATGGGCAATTCATTTTTTTATTGTGGCAAACGCATTATCTCAAAGAGCAAACACCTATTTTGGAAAGTAGTTGATATTTGTATTCTCACTGCTAAAAACCATCCCATATGCACAGTCAGTGTGGGGTATGGACAGATCAGTTGAAAAAGTTACATTTTGGGGTGTTTTAATGGGTGCTATTGGACAAAAGTTGCAGCTTTCACAAAACTCAAAAACGAAGTTGTGCCAAAACTATGAGAGCTACATGGCCAATTCTTGCTCACCTAACACAACGTGGGGCCCTGTATAACATACTGGAAAATTAGCCTTCTAGCCTTTATGGTTTTGAAGAAATGGGCAATTCATTTTTTTATTGTGGCAAACGCATTATATCAAAGAGCAAACACCTATTTTGGAAAGTAGTTGATATTTGTATTCTCACTGCTAAAAAACATCCCATATGCACAGTCAGTGTGGGGTATGGACAGATCAGTTGAAAAAGTTACATTTTGGGGTGTTTTAATGGGTGCTATTGGACAAAAGTTGCAGCTTTCACAAAACTCAAAAACGAAGTTGTGCCAAAACTATGAGAGCTACAAGGCCAATTCTTGCTCACCTAACACAACGTGGGGCCCTGTATAACATACTGGAAAATTAGCCTTCTAGCCTTTATGGTTTTGAAGAAATGGGCAATTCATTTTTTTATTGTGGCAAACGCATTATCTCAAAGAGCAAACACCTATTTTGGAAAGTAGTTGATATTTGTATTCTCACTGCTAAAAACCATCCCATATGCACAGTCAGTGTGGGGTATGGACAGATCAGTTGAAAAAGTTACATTTTGGGGTGTTTTAATGGGTGCTATTGGACAAAAGTTGCAGCTTTCACAAAACTCAAAAACGAAGTTGTGCCAAAACTATGAGAGCTACATGGCCAATTCTTGCTCACCTAACACAACGTGGGGCCCTGTATAACATACTGGAAAATTAGCCTTCTAGCCTTTATGGTTTTGAAGAAATGGGCAATTCATTTTTTTATTGTGGCAAACGCATTATCTCAAAGAGCAAACACCTATTTTGGAAAGTAGTTGATATTTGTATTCTCACTGCTAAAAACCATCCCATATGCACAGTCAGTGTGGGGTATGGACAGATCAGTTGAAAAAGTTACATTTTAGGGTGTTTTAATGGGTGCTATTGGACAAAAGTTGCAGCTTTCACAAAACTCAAAAACGAAGTTGTGCCAAAACTATGAGAGCTACATGGCCAATTCTTGCTCACCTAACACAACGTGGGGCCCTGTATAACATACTGGAAAATTAGCCTTCTAGCCTTTATGGTTTTGAAGAAATGGGCAATTCATTTTTTTTATTGTGGCAAACGCATTATCTCAAAGAGCAAACACCTATTTTGGAAAGTAGTTGATATTTGTATTCTCACTGCTAAAAACCATCCCATATGCACAGTCAGTGTGGGGTATGGACAGATCAGTTGAAAAAGTTACATTTTGGGGTGTTTTAATGGGTGCTATTGGACAAAAGTTGCAGCTTTCACAAAACTCAAAAACGAAGTTGTGCCAAAACTATGAGAGCTACATGACCAATTCTTGCTCACCTAACACAACGTGGGGCCCTGTATAACATACTGGAAAATTAGCCTTCTAGCCTTTATGGTTTTGAAGAAATGGGCAATTCATTTTTTTATTGTGGCAAACGCATTATCTCAAAGAGCAAACACCTATTTTGGAAAGTAGTTGATATTTGTATTCTCACTGCTAAAAACCATCCCATATGCACAGTCAGTGTGGGGTATGGACAGATCAGTTGAAAAAGTTACATTTTGGGGTGTTTTAATGGGTGCTATTGGACAAAAGTTGCAGCGTTCACAAAACTCAAAAACGAAGTTGTGCCAAAACTATGTGAGCTACATGGCCAATTCTTGCTCACCTAACACAACGTGGGGCCCTGTATAACATACTGGAAAATTAGCCTTCTAGCCTTTATGGTTTTGAAGAAATGGGCAATTCATTTTTTTATTGTGGCAAACGCATTATCTCAAAGAGCAAACACCTATTTTGGAAAGTAGTTGATATTTGTATTCTCACTGCTAAAAACCATCCCATATGCACAGTCAGTGTGGGGTATGGACAGATCAGTTGAAAAAGTTACATTTTGGGGTGTTTTAATGGGTGCTATTGGACAAAAGTTGCAGCTTTCACAAAACTCAAAAACGAAGTTGTGCCAAAACTATGAGAGCTACATGACCAATTCTTGCTCACCTAACACAACGTGGGGCCCTGTATAACATACTGGAAAATTAGCCTTCTAGCCTTTATGGTTTTGAAGAAATGGGCAATTCATTTTTTTATTGTGGCAAACGCATTATCTCAAAGAGCAAACACCTATTTTGGAAAGTAGTTGATATTTGTATTCTCACTGCTAAAAACCATCCCATATGCACAGTCAGTGTGGGGTATGGACAGATCACTTGAAAAAGTTACATTTTGGGGTGTTTTAATGGGTGCTATTGGACAAAAGTTGCAGCTTTCACAAAACTCAAAAACGAAGTTGTGCCAAAACTATGAGAGCTACAAGGCCAATTCTTGCTCACCTAACACAACGTGGGGCCCTGTATAACATACTGGAAAATTAGCCTTCTAGCCTTTATGGTTTTGAAGAAATGGGCAATTCATTTTTTTATTGTGGCAAACGCATTATCTCAAAGAGCAAACACCTATTTTGGAAAGTAGTTGATATTTGTATTCTCACTGCTAAAAACCATCCCATATGCACAGTCAGTGTGGGGTATGGACAGATCAGTTGAAAAAGTTACATTTTGGGGTGTTTTAATGGGTGCTATTGGACAAAAGTTGCAGCTTTCACAAAACTCAAAAACGAAGTTGTGCCAAAACTATGAGAGCTACATGGCCAATTCTTGCTCACCTAACACAACGTGGGGCCCTGTATAACATACTGGAAAATTAGCCTTCTAGCCTTTATGGTTTTGAAGAAATGGGCAATTCATTTTTTTATTGTGGCAAACGCATTATCTCAAAGAGCAAACACCTATTTTGGAAAGTAGTTGATATTTGTATTCTCACTGCTAAAAACCATCCCATATGCACAGTCAGTGTGGGGTATGGACAGATCAGTTGAAAAAGTTACATTTTGGGGTGTTTTAATGGGTGCTATTGGACAAAAGTTGCAGCTTTCACAAAACTCAAAAACGAAGTTGTGCCAAAACTATGAGAGCTACATGGCCAATTCTTGCTCACCTAACACAACGTGGGGCCCTGTATAACATACTGGAAAATTAGCCTTCTAGCCTTTATGGTTTTGAAGAAATGGGCAATTCATTTTTTTATTGTGGCAAACGCATTATCTCAAAGAGCAAACACCTATTTTGGAAAGTAGTTGATATTTGTATTCTCACTGCTAAAAACCATCCCATATGCACAGTCAGTGTGGGGTATGGACAGATCAGTTGAAAAAGTTACATTTTAGGGTGTTTTAATGGGTGCTATTGGACAAAAGTTGCAGCTTTCACAAAACTCAAAAACGAAGTTGTGCCAAAACTATGAGAGCTACATGGCCAATTCTTGCTCACCTAACACAACGTGGGGCCCTGTATAACATACTGGAAAATTAGCCTTCTAGCCTTTATGGTTTTGAAGAAATGGGCAATTCATTTTTTTATTGTGGCAAACGCATTATCTCAAAGAGCAAACACCTATTTTGGAAAGTAGTTGATATTTGTATTCTCACTGCTAAAAACCATCCCATATGCACAGTCAGTGTGGGGTATGGACAGATCAGTTGAAAAAGTTACATTTTGGGGTGTTTTAATGGGTGCTATTGGACAAAAGTTGCAGCGTTCACAAAACTCAAAAACGAAGTTGTGCCAAAACTATGTGAGCTACATGGCCAATTCTTGCTCACCTAACACAACGTGGGGCCCTGTATAACATACTGGAAAATTAGCCTTCTAGCCTTTATGGTTTTGAAGAAATGGGCAATTCATTTTTGTATTGTGGCAAACGCATTATCTCAAAGAGCAAACACCTATTTTGGAAAGTAGTTGATATTTGTATTCTCACTGCTAAAAACCATCCCATATGCACAGTCAGTGTGGGGTATGGACAGATCCGTTGAAAAAGTTACATTTTGGGATGTTTTAATGGGTGCTATTGGACAAAAGTTGCAGCTTTCACAAAACTCAAAAACGAAGTTGTGCCAAAACTATGAGAGCTACATGACCAATTCTTGCTCACCTAACACAACGTGGGGCCCTGTATAACATACTGGAAAATTAGCCTTCTAGCCTTTATGGTTTTGAAGAAATGGGCAATTCATTTTTTTATTGTGGCAAACGCATTATCTCAAAGAGCAAACACCTATTTTGGAAAGTAGTTGATATTTGTATTATCACTGCTAAAAACCATCCCATATGCACAGTCAGTGTGGGGTATGGACAGATCAGTTGAAAAAGTTACATTTTAGGGTGTTTTAATGGGTGCTATTGGACAAAAGTTGCAGCTTTCACAAAACTCAAAAACGAAGTTGTGCCAAAACTATGAGAGCTACATGGCCAATTCTTGCTCACCTAACACAACGTGGGGCCCTGTATAACATACTGGAAAATTAGCCTTCTAGCCTTTATGGTTTTGAAGAAATGGGCAATTCATTTTTTTATTGTGGCAAACGCATTATCTCAAAGAGCAAACACCTATTTTGGAAAGTAGTTGATATTTGTATTCTCACTGCTAAAAACCATCCCATATGCACAGTCAGTGTGGGGTATGGACAGATCAGTTGAAAAAGTTACATTTTGGGGTGTTTTAATGGGTGCTATTGGACAAAAGTTGCAGCGTTCACAAAACTCAAAAACGAAGTTGTGCCAAAACTATGTGAGCTACATGGCCAATTCTTGCTCACCTAACACAACGTGGGGCCCTGTATAACATACTGGAAAATTAGCCTTCTAGCCTTTATGGTTTTGAAGAAATGGGCAATTCATTTTTGTATTGTGGCAAACGCATTATCTCAAAGAGCAAACACCTATTTTGGAAAGTAGTTGATATTTGTATTCTCACTGCTAAAAACCATCCCATATGCACAGTCAGTGTGGGGTATGGACAGATCCGTTGAAAAAGTTACATTTTGGGATGTTTTAATGGGTGCTATTGGACAAAAGTTGCAGCTTTCACAAAACTCAAAAACGAAGTTGTGCCAAAACTATGAGAGCTACATGACCAATTCTTGCTCACCTAACACAACGTGGGGCCCTGTATAACATACTGGAAAATTAGCCTTCTAGCCTTTATGGTTTTGAAGAAATGGGCAATTCATTTTTTTATTGTGGCAAACGCATTATCTCAAAGAGCAAACACCTATTTTGGAAAGTAGTTGATATTTGTATTCTCACTGCTAAAAACCATCCCATATGCACAGTCAGTGTGGGGTATGGACAGATCAGTTGAAAAAGTTACATTTTGGGGTGTTTTAATGGGTGCTATTGGACAAAAGTTGCAGCTTTCACAAAACTCAAAAACGAAGTTGTGCCAAAACTATGAGAGCTACATGGCCAATTCTTGCTCACCTAACACAACATGGGGCCCTGTATAACATACTGGAAAATTAGCCTTCTAGCCTTTATGGTTTTGAAGAAATGGGCAATTCATTTTTTTATTGTGGCAAACGCATTATCTCAAAGAGCAAACACCTATTTTGGAAAGTAGTTGATATTTGTATTCTCACTGCTAAAAACCATCCCATATGCACAGTCAGTGTGGGGTATGGACAGATCAGTTGAAAAAGTTACATTTTGGGGTGTTTTAATGGGTGCTATTGGACAAAAGTTGCAGCTTTCACAAAACTCAAAAACGAAGTTGTGCCAAAACTATGAGAGCTACATGGCCAATTCTTGCTCACCTAACACAACGTGGGGCCCTGTATAACATACTGGAAAATTAGCCTTCTAGCCTTTATGGTTTTGAAGAAATTGGCAATTCATTTTTTTATTGTGGCAAACGCATTATCTCAAAGAGCAAACAACTATTTTGGAAAGTAGTTGATATTTGTATTCTCACTGCTAAAAACCATCCCATATGCACAGTCAGTGTGGGGTATGGACAGATCAGTTGAAAAAGTTACATTTTGGGGTGTTTTAATGGGTGCTATTGGACAAAAGTTGCAGCGTTCACAAAACTCAAAAACGAAGTTGTGCCAAAACTATGTGAGCTACATGGCCAATTCTTGCTCACCTAACACAACGTGGGGCCCTGTATAACATACTGGAAAATTAGCCTTCTAGCCTTTATGGTTTTGAAGAAATGGGCAATTCATTTTTTTATTGTGGCAAACGCATTATCTCAAAGAGCAAACACCTATTTTGGAAAGTAGTTGATATTTGTATTCTCACTGCTAAAAAACATCCCATATGCACAGTCAGTGTGGGGTATGGACAGATCAGTTGAAAAAGTTACATTTTGGGGTGTTTTAATGGGTGCTATTGGACAAAAGTTGCAGCTTTCACAAAACTCAAAAACGAAGTTGTGCCAAAACTATGAGAGCTACATGACCAATTCTTGCTCACCTAACACAACGTGGGGCCCTGTATAACATACTGGAAAATTAGCCTTCTAGCCTTTATGGTTTTGAAGAAATGGGCAATTCATTTTTTTATTGTGGCAAACGCATTATCTCAAAGAGCAAACACCTATTTTGGAAAGTAGTTGATATTTGTATTCTCACTGCTAAAAACCATCCCATATGCACAGTCAGTGTGGGGTATGGACAGATCAGTTGAAAAAGTTACATTTTGGGGTGTTTTAATGGGTGCTATTGGACAAAAGTTGCAGCTTTCACAAAACTCAAAAACGAAGTTGTGCCAAAACTATGAGAGCTACAAGGCCAATTCTTGCTCACCTAACACAACGTGGGGCCCTGTATAACATACTGGAAAATTAGCCTTCTAGCCTTTATGGTTTTGAAGAAATGGGCAATTCATTTTTTTATTGTGGCAAACGCATTATCTCAAAGAGCAAACACCTATTTTGGAAAGTAAGTTGATATTTGTATTCTCACTGCTAAAAACCATCCCATATGCACAGTCAGTGTGGGGTATGGACAGATCAGTTGAAAAAGTTACATTTTGGGGTGTTTTAATGGGTGCTATTGGACAAAAGTTGCAGCGTTCACAAAACTCAAAAACGAAGTTGTGCCAAAACTATGTGAGCTACATGGCCAATTCTTGCTCACCTAACACAACGTGGGGCCCTGTATAACATACTGGAAAATTAGCCTTCTAGCCTTTATGGTTTTGAAGAAATGGGCAATTCATTTTTTTTATTGTGGCAAACGCATTATCTCAAAGAGCAAACACCTATTTTGGAAAGTAGTTGATATTTGTATTCTCACTGCTAAAAAACATCCCATATGCACAGTCAGTGTGGGGTATGGACAGATCAGTTGAAAAAGTTACATTTTGGGGTGTTTTAATGGGTGCTATTGGACAAAAGTTGCAGCTTTCACAAAACTCAAAAACGAAGTTGTGCCAAAACTATGAGAGCTACATGACCAATTCTTGCTCACCTAACACAACGTGGGGCCCTGTATAACATACTGGAAAATTAGCCTTCTAGCCTTTATGGTTTTGAAGAAATGGGCAATTCATTTTTTTATTGTGGCAAACGCATTATCTCAAAGAGCAAACACCTATTTTGGAAAGTAGTTGATATTTGTATTCTCACTGCTAAAAACCATCCCATATGCACAGTCAGTGTGGGGTATGGACAGATCAGTTGAAAAAGTTACATTTTGGGGTGTTTTAATGGGTGCTATTGGACAAAAGTTGCAGCTTTCACCAAACTCAAAAACGAAGTTGTGCCAAAACTATGAGAGCTACATGGCCAATTCTTGCTCACCTAACACAACGTGGGGCCCTGTATAACATACTGGAAAATTAGCCTTCTAGCCTTTATGGTTTTGAAGAAATGGGCAATTCATTTTTTTATTGTGGCAAACGCATTATCTCAAAGAGCAAACACCTATTTTGGAAAGTAGTTGATATTTGTATTCTCACTGCTAAAAACCATCCCATATGCACAGTCAGTGTGGGGTATGGACTGATCAGTTGAAAAAGTTACATTTTGGGGTGTTTTAATGGGTGCTATTGGACAAAAGTTGCAGCTTTCACAAAACTCAAAAACGAAGTTGTGCCAAAACTATGAGAGCTACATGACCAATTCTTGCTCACCTAACACAACGTGGGGCCCTGTATAACATACTGGAAAATTAGCCTTCTAGCCTTTATGGTTTTGAAGAAATGGGCAATTCATTTTTTTATTGTGGCAAACGCATTATCTCAAAGAGCAAACACCTATTTTGGAAAGTAGTTGATATTTGTATTCTCACTGCTAAAAACCATCCCATATGCACAGTCAGTGTGGGGTATGGACAGATCAGTTGAAAAAGTTACATTTTGGGGTGTTTTAATGGGTGCTATTGGACAAAAGTTGCAGCGTTCACAAAACTCAAAAACGAAGTTGTGCCAAAACTATGTGAGCTACATGGCCAATTCTTGCTCACCTAACACAACGTGGGGCCCTGTATAACATACTGGAAAATTAGCCTTCTAGCCTTTATGGTTTTGAAGAAATGGGCAATTCATTTTTTTATTGTGGCAAACGCATTATCTCAAAGAGCAAACACCTATTTTGGAAAGTAGTTGATATTTGTATTCTCACTGCTAAAAACCATCCCATATGCACAGTCAGTGTGGGGAATGGACAGATCAGTTGAAAAAGTTACATTTTGGGGTGTTTTAATGGGTGCTATTGGACAAAAGTTGCAGCTTTCACAAAACTCAAAAACGAAGTTGTGCCAAAACTATGAGAGCTACATGACCAATTCTTGCTCACCTAACACAACGTGGGGCCCTGTATAACATACTGGAAAATTAGCCTTCTAGCCTTTATGGTTTTGAAGAAATGGGCAATTCATTTTTTTATTGTGGCAAACGCATTATCTCAAAGAGCAAACACCTATTTTGGAAAGTAGTTGATATTTGTATTCTCACTGCTAAAAACCATCCCATATGCACAGTCAGTGTGGGGTATGGACAGATCAGTTGAAAAAGTTACATTTTGGGGTGTTTTAATGGGTGCTATTGGACAAAAGTTGCAGCTTTCACAAAACTCAAAAACGAAGTTGTGCCAAAACTATGAGAGCTACATGGCCAATTCTTGCTCACTTAACACAACGTGGGGCCCTGTATAACATACTGGAAAATTAGCCTTCTAGCCTTTATGGTTTTGAAGAAATGGGCAATTCATTTTTTTATTGTGGCAAACGCATTATCTCAAAGAGCAAACACCTATTTTGGAAAGTAGTTGATATTTGTATTCTCACTGCTAAAAACCATCCCATATGCACAGTCAGTGTGGGGTATGGACAGATCAGTTGAAAAAGTTACATTTTGGGGTGTTTTAATGGGTGCTATTGGACAAAAGTTGCAGCTTTCACAAAACTCAAAAACGAAGTTGTGCCAAAACTATGAGAGCTACATGACCAATTCTTGCTCACCTAACACAACGTGGGGCCCTGTATAACATACTGGAAAATTAGCCTTCTAGCCTTTATGGTTTTGAAGAAATGGGCAATTCATTTTTTTATTGTGGCAAACGCATTATCTCAAAGAGCAAACACCTATTTTGGAAAGTAGTTGATATTTGTATTCTCACTGCTAAAAACCATCCCATATGCACAGTCAGTGTGGGGTATGGACAGATCAGTTGAAAAAGTTACATTTTGGGGTGTTTTAATGGGTGCTATTGGACAAAAGTTGCAGCTTTCACAAAACTCAAAAACGAAGTTGTGCCAAAACTATGAGAGCTACATGGCCAATTCTTGCTCACCTAACACAACGTGGGGCCCTGTATAACATACTGGAAAATTAGCCTTCTAGCCTTTATGGTTTTGAAGAAATTGGCAATTCATTTTTTTATTGTGGCAAACGCATTATCTCAAAGAGCAAACAACTATTTTGGAAAGTAGTTGATATTTGTATTCTCACTGCTAAAAACCATCCCATATGCACAGTCAGTGTGGGGTATGGACAGATCAGTTGAAAAAGTTACATTTTGGGGTGTTTTAATGGGTGCTATTGGACAAAAGTTGCAGCGTTCACAAAACTCAAAAACGAAGTTGTGCCAAAACTATGTGAGCTACATGGCCAATTCTTGCTCACCTAACACAACGTGGGGCCCTGTATAACATACTGGAAAATTAGCCTTCTAGCCTTTATGGTTTTGAAGAAATGGGCAATTCATTTTTTTATTGTGGCAAACGCATTATCTCAAAGAGCAAACACCTATTTTGGAAAGTAGTTGATATTTGTATTCTCACTGCTAAAAAACATCCCATATGCACAGTCAGTGTGGGGTATGGACAGATCAGTTGAAAAAGTTACATTTTGGGGTGTTTTAATGGGTGCTATTGGACAAAAGTTGCAGCTTTCACAAAACTCAAAAACGAAGTTGTGCCAAAACTATGAGAGCTACATGACCAATTCTTGCTCACCTAACACAACGTGGGGCCCTGTATAACATACTGGAAAATTAGCCTTCTAGCCTTTATGGTTTTGAAGAAATGGGCAATTCATTTTTTTATTGTGGCAAACGCATTATCTCAAAGAGCAAACACCTATTTTGGAAAGTAGTTGATATTTGTATTCTCACTGCTAAAAACCATCCCATATGCACAGTCAGTGTGGGGTATGGACAGATCAGTTGAAAAAGTTACATTTTGGGGTGTTTTAATGGGTGCTATTGGACAAAAGTTGCAGCTTTCACAAAACTCAAAAACGAAGTTGTGCCAAAACTATGAGAGCTACAAGGCCAATTCTTGCTCACCTAACACAACGTGGGGCCCTGTATAACATACTGGAAAATTAGCCTTCTAGCCTTTATGGTTTTGAAGAAATGGGCAATTCATTTTTTTATTGTGGCAAACGCATTATCTCAAAGAGCAAACACCTATTTTGGAAAGTAGTTGATATTTGTATTCTCACTGCTAAAAACCATCCCATATGCACAGTCAGTGTGGGGTATGGACAGATCAGTTGAAAAAGTTACATTTTGGGGTGTTTTAATGGGTGCTATTGGACAAAAGTTGCAGCGTTCACAAAACTCAAAAACGAAGTTGTGCCAAAACTATGTGAGCTACATGGCCAATTCTTGCTCACCTAACACAACGTGGGGCCCTGTATAACATACTGGAAAATTAGCCTTCTAGCCTTTATGGTTTTGAAGAAATGGGCAATTCATTTTTTTATTGTGGCAAACGCATTATCTCAAAGAGCAAACACCTATTTTGGAAAGTAGTTGATATTTGTATTCTCACTGCTAAAAAACATCCCATATGCACAGTCAGTGTGGGGTATGGACAGATCAGTTGAAAAAGTTACATTTTGGGGTGTTTTAATGGGTGCTATTGGACAAAAGTTGCAGCTTTCACAAAACTCAAAAACGAAGTTGTGCCAAAACTATGAGAGCTACATGACCAATTCTTGCTCACCTAACACAACGTGGGGCCCTGTATAACATACTGGAAAATTAGCCTTCTAGCCTTTATGGTTTTGAAGAAATGGGCAATTCATTTTTTTATTGTGGCAAACGCATTATCTCAAAGAGCAAACACCTATTTTGGAAAGTAGTTGATATTTGTATTCTCACTGCTAAAAACCATCCCATATGCACAGTCAGTGTGGGGTATGGACAGATCAGTTGAAAAAGTTACATTTTGGGGTGTTTTAATGGGTGCTATTGGACAAAAGTTGCAGCTTTCACCAAACTCAAAAACGAAGTTGTGCCAAAACTATGAGAGCTACATGGCCAATTCTTGCTCACCTAACACAACGTGGGGCCCTGTATAACATACTGGAAAATTAGCCTTCTAGCCTTTATGGTTTTGAAGAAATGGGCAATTCATTTTTTTATTGTGGCAAACGCATTATCTCAAAGAGCAAACACCTATTTTGGAAAGTAGTTGATATTTGTATTCTCACTGCTAAAAACCATCCCATATGCACAGTCAGTGTGGGGTATGGACTGATCAGTTGAAAAAGTTACATTTTGGGGTGTTTTAATGGGTGCTATTGGACAAAAGTTGCAGCTTTCACAAAACTCAAAAACGAAGTTGTGCCAAAACTATGAGAGCTACATGACCAATTCTTGCTCACCTAACACAACGTGGGGCCCTGTATAACATACTGGAAAATTAGCCTTCTAGCCTTTATGGTTTTGAAGAAATGGGCAATTCATTTTTTTATTGTGGCAAACGCATTATCTCAAAGAGCAAACACCTATTTTGGAAAGTAGTTGATATTTGTATTCTCACTGCTAAAAACCATCCCATATGCACAGTCAGTGTGGGGTATGGACAGATCAGTTGAAAAAGTTACATTTTGGGGTGTTTTAATGGGTGCTATTGGACAAAAGTTGCAGCGTTCACAAAACTCAAAAACGAAGTTGTGCCAAAACTATGTGAGCTACATGGCCAATTCTTGCTCACCTAACACAACGTGGGGCCCTGTATAACATACTGGAAAATTAGCCTTCTAGCCTTTATGGTTCTGAAGAAATGGGCAATTCATTTTTTTATTGTGGCAAACGCATTATCTCAAAGAGCAAACACCTATTTTGGAAAGTAGTTGATATTTGTATTCTCACTGCTAAAAACCATCCCATATGCACAGTCAGTGTGGGGTATGGACAGATCAGTTGAAAAAGTTACATTTTGGGGTGTTTTAATGGGTGCTATTGGACAAAAGTTGCAGCTTTCACAAAACTCAAAAACGAAGTTGTGCCAAAACTATGAGAGCTACAAGGCCAATTCTTGCTCACCTAACACAACGTGGGGCCCTGTATAACATACTGGAAAATTAGCCTTCTAGCCTTTATGGTTTTGAAGAAATGGGCAATTCATTTTTTTATTGTGGCAAACGCATTATCTCAAAGAGCAAACACCTATTTTGGAAAGTAGTTGATATTTGTATTCTCACTGCTAAAAACCATCCCATATGCACAGTCAGTGTGGGGTATGGACAGATCAGTTGAAAAAGTTACATTTTGGGGTGTTTTAATGGGTGCTATTGGACAAAAGTTGCAGCGTTCACAAAACTCAAAAACGAAGTTGTGCCAAAACTATGTGAGCTACATGGCCAATTCTTGCTCACCTAACACAACGTGGGGCCCTGTATAACATACTGGAAAATTAGCCTTCTAGCCTTTATGGTTTTGAAGAAATGGGCAATTCATTTTTTTATTGTGGCAAACGCATTATCTCAAAGAGCAAACACCTATTTTGGAAAGTAGTTGATATTTGTATTCTCACTGCTAAAAAACATCCCATATGCACAGTCAGTGTGGGGTATGGACAGATCAGTTGAAAAAGTTACATTTTGGGGTGTTTTAATGGGTGCTATTGGACACAAGTTGCAGCTTTCACAAAACTCAAAAACGAAGTTGTGCCAAAACTATGAGAGCTACATGACCAATTCTTGCTCACCTAACACAACGTGGGGCCCTGTATAACATACTGGAAAATTAGCCTTCTAGCCTTTATGGTTTTGAAGAAATGGGCAATTCATTTTTTTATTGTGGCAAACGCATTATCTCAAAGAGCAAACACCTATTTTGGAAAGTAGTTGATATTTGTATTCTCACTGCTAAAAACCATCCCATATGCACAGTCAGTGTGGGGTATGGACAGATCAGTTGAAAAAGTTACATTTTGGGGTGTTTTAATGGGTGCTATTGGACAAAAGTTGCAGCTTTCACCAAACTCAAAAACGAAGTTGTGCCAAAACTATGAGAGCTACATGGCCAATTCTTGCTCACCTAACACAACGTGGGGCCCTGTATAACATACTGGAAAATTAGCCTTCTAGCCTTTATGGTTTTGAAGAAATGGGCAATTCATTTTTTTATTGTGGCAAACGCATTATCTCAAAGAGCAAACACCTATTTTGGAAAGTAGTTGATATTTGTATTCTCACTGCTAAAAACCATCCCATATGCACAGTCAGTGTGGGGTATGGACTGATCAGTTGAAAAAGTTACATTTTGGGGTGTTTTAATGGGTGCTATTGGACAAAAGTTGCAGCTTTCACAAAACTCAAAAACGAAGTTGTGCCAAAACTATGAGAGCTACATGACCAATTCTTGCTCACCTAACACAACGTGGGGCCCTGTATAACATACTGGAAAATTAGCCTTCTAGCCTTTATGGTTTTGAAGAAATGGGCAATTCATTTTTTTATTGTGGCAAACGCATTATCTCAAAGAGCAAACACCTATTTTGGAAAGTAGTTGATATTTGTATTCTCACTGCTAAAAACCATCCCATATGCACAGTCAGTGTGGGGTATGGACAGATCAGTTGAAAAAGTTACATTTTGGGGTGTTTTAATGGGTGCTATTGGACAAAAGTTGCAGCGTTCACAAAACTCAAAAACGAAGTTGTGCCAAAACTATGTGAGCTACATGGCCAATTCTTGCTCACCTAACACAACGTGGGGCCCTGTATAACATACTGGAAAATTAGCCTTCTAGCCTTTATGGTTCTGAATAAATGGGCAATTCATTTTTTTATTGTGGCAAACGCATTATCTCAAAGAGCAAACACCTATTTTGGAAAGTAGTTGATATTTGTATTCTCACTGCTAAAAACCATCCCATATGCACAGTCAGTGTGGGGTATGGACAGATCAGTTGAAAAAGTTACATTTTGGGGTGTTTTAATGGGTGCTATTGGACAAAAGTTGCAGCTTTCACAAAACTCAAAAACGAAGTTGTGCCAAAACTATGAGAGCTACATGACCAATTCTTGCTCACCTAACACAACGTGGGGCCCTGTATAACATACTGGAAAATTAGCCTTCTAGCCTTTATGGTTTTGAAGAAATGGGCAATTCATTTTTTTATTGTGGCAAACGCATTATCTCAAAGAGCAAACACCTATTTTGGAAAGTAGTTGATATTTGTATTCTCACTGCTAAAAAACATCCCATATGCACAGTCAGTGTGGGGTATGGACAGATCAGTTGAAAAAGTTACATTTTGGGGTGTTTTAATGGGTGCTATTGGACAAAAGTTGCAACTTTCACAAAACTCAAAAACGAAGTTGTGCCAAAACTATGAGAGCTACAAGGCCAATTCTTGCTCACCTAACACAACGTGGGGCCCTGTATAACATACTGGAAAATTAGCCTTCTAGCCTTTATGGTTTTGAAGAAATGGGCAATTCATTTTTTTATTGTGGCAAACGCATTATCTCAAAGAGCAAACACCTATTTTGGAAAGTAGTTGATATTTGTATTCTCACTGCTAAAAACCATCCCATATGCACAGTCAGTGTGGGGTATGGACAGATCAGTTGAAAAAGTTACATTTTGGGGTGTTTTAATGGGTGCTATTGGACAAAAGTTGCAGCTTTCACAAAACTCAAAAACGAAGTTGTGCCAAAACTATGAGAGCTACATGACCAATTCTTGCTCACCTAACACAACGTGGGGCCCTGTATAACATACTGGAAAATTAGCCTTCTAGCCTTTATGGTTTTGAAGAAATGGGCAATTCATTTTTTTATTGTGGCAAACGCATTATCTCAAAGAGCAAACACCTATTTTGGAAAGTAGTTGATATTTGTATTCTCACTGCTAAAAACCATCCCATATGCACAGTCAGTGTGGGGTATGGACAGATCAGTTGAAAAAGTTACATTTTGGGGTGTTTTAATGGGTGCTATTGGACAAAAGTTGCAGCTTTCACAAAACTCAAAAACGAAGTTGTGCCAAAACTATGAGAGCTACATGGCCAATTCTTGCTCACTTAACACAACGTGGGGCCCTGTATAACATACTGGAAAATTAGCCTTCTAGCCTTTATGGTTTTGAAGAAATGGGCAATTCATTTTTTTATTGTGGCAAACGCATTATCTCAAAGAGCAAACAACTATTTTGGAAAGTAGTTGATATTTGTATTCTCACTGCTAAAAACCATCCCATATGCACAGTCAGTGTGGGGTATGGACAGATCAGTTGAAAAAGTTACATTTTGGGGTGTTTTAATGGGTGCTATTGGACAAAAGTTGCAGCGTTCACAAAACTCAAAAACGAAGTTGTGCCAAAACTATGAGAGCTACATGGCCAATTCTTGCTCACCTAACACAACGTGGGGCCCTGTATAACATACTGGAAAATTAGCCTTCTAGCCTTTATGGTTTTGAAGAAATGGGCAATTCATTTTTTTATTGTGGCAAACGCATTATCTCAAAGAGCAAACACCTATTTTGGAAAGTAGTTGATATTTGTATTCTCACTGCTAAAAACCATCCCATATGCACAGTCAGTGTGGGGTATGGACAGATCAGTTGAAAAAGTTACATTTTGGGGTGTTTTAATGGGTGCTATTGGACAAAAGTTGCAGCTTTCACAAAACTCAAAAACGAAGTTGTGCCAAAACTATGAGAGCTACAAGGCCAATTCTTGCTCACCTAACACAACGTGGGGCCCTGTATAACATACTGGAAAATTAGCCTTCTAGCCTTTATGGTTTTGAAGAAATGGGCAATTTATTTTTTTATTGTGGCAAACGCATTATCTCAAAGAGCAAACACCTATTTTGGAAAGTAGTTGATATTTGTATTCTCACTGCTAAAAACCATCCCATATGCACAGTCAGTGTGGGGTATGGACAGATCAGTTGAAAAAGTTACATTTTGGGGTGTTTTAATGGGTGCTATTGGACAAAAGTTGCAACTTTCACAAAACTCAAAAACGAAGTTGTGCCAAAACTATGAGAGCTACAAGGCCAATTCTTGCTCACCTAACACAAGGTGGGGCCCTGTATAACATACTGGAAAATTAGCCTTCTAGCCTTTATGGTTTTGAAGAAATGGGCAATTCATTTTTTTATTGTGGCAAACGCATTATCTCAAAGAGCAAACACCTATTTTGGAAAGTAGTTGATATTTGTATTCTCACTGCTAAAAACCATCCCATATGCACAGTCAGTGTGGGGTATGGACAGATCAGTTGAAAAAGTTACATTTTGGGGTGTTTTAATTGGTGCTATTGGACAAAAGTTGCAGCTTTCACAAAACTCAAAAACGAAGTTGTGCCAAAACTATGAGAGCTACATGACCAATTCTTGCTCACCTAACACAACGTGGGGCCCTGTATAACATACTGGAAAATTAGCCTTCTAGCCTTTATGGTTTTGAAGAAATGGGCAATTCATTTTTTTATTGTGGCAAACGCATTATCTCAAAGAGCAAACACCTATTTTGGAAAGTAGTTGATATTTGTATTCTCACTGCTAAAAACCATCCCATATGCACAGTCAGTGTGGGGTATGGACAGATCAGTTGAAAAAGTTACATTTTGGGGTGTTTTAATGGGTGCTATTGGACAAAAGTTGCAGCTTTCACAAAACTCAAAAACGAAGTTGTGCCAAAACTATGAGAGCTACATGGCCAATTCTTGCTCACTTAACACAACGTGGGGCCCTGTATAACATACTGGAAAATTAGCCTTCTAGCCTTTATGGTTTTGAAGAAATGGGCAATTCATTTTTTTATTGTGGCAAACGCATTATCTCAAAGAGCAAACAACTATTTTGGAAAGTAGTTGATATTTGTATTCTCACTGCTAAAAACCATCCCATATGCACAGTCAGTGTGGGGTATGGACAGATCAGTTGAAAAAGTTACATTTTGGGGTGTTTTAATGGGTGCTATTGGACAAAAGTTGCAGCGTTCACAAAACTCAAATACGAAGTTGTGCCAAAACTATGAGAGCTACATGGCCAATTCTTGCTCACCTAACACAACGTGGGGCCCTGTATAATATACTGGAAAATTAGCCTTCTAGCCTTTATGGTTTTGAAGAAATGGGCAATTCATTTTTTTATTGTGGCAAACGCATTATCTCAAAGAGCAAACACCTATTTTGGAAAGTAGTTGATATTTGTATTCTCACTGCTAAAAACCATCCCATATGCACAGTCAGTGTGGGGTATGGACAGATCAGTTGAAAAAGTTACATTTTGGGGTGTTTTAATGGGTGCTATTGGACAAAAGTTGCAGCGTTCACAAAACTCAAAAACGAAGTTGTGCCAAACCTATGAGAGCTACATGGCCAATTCTTGCTCACCTAACACAACGTGGGGCCCTGTATAACATACTGGAAAATTAGCCTTCTAGCCTTTATGGTTTTGAAGAAATGGGCAATTCATTTTTTTATTGTGGCAAACGCATTATCTCAAAGAGCAAACACCTATTTTGGAAAGTAGTTGATATTTGTATTCTCACTGCTAAAAACCATCCCATATGCACAGTCAGTGTGGGGTATGGACAGATCAGTTGAAAAAGTTACATTTTGGGGTGTTTTAATGGGTGCTATTGGACAAAAGTTGCAGCTTTCACAAAACTCAAAAACGAAGTTGTGCCAAAACTATGAGAGCTACATGGCCAATTCTTGCTCACCTAACACAACGTGGGGCCCTGTATAACATACTGGAAAATTAGCCTTCTAGCCTTTATGGTTTTGAAGAAATGGGCAATTCATTTTTTTATTGTGGCAAACGCATTATATCAAAGAGCAAACACCTATTTTGGAAAGTAGTTGATATTTGTATTCTCACTGCTAAAAACCATCCCATATGCACAGTCAGTGTGGGGTATGGACAGATCAGTTGAAAAAGTTACATTTTGGGGTGTTTTAATGGGTGCTATTGGACAAAAGTTGCAGCTTTCACAAAACTCAAAAACGAAGTTGTGCCAAAACTATGAGAGCTACAAGGCCAATTCTTGCTCACCTAACACAACGTGGGGCCCTGTATAACATACTGGAAAATTAGCCTTCTAGCCTTTATGGTTTTGAAGAAATGGGCAATTCATTTTTTTATTGTGGCAAACGCATTATCTCAAAGAGCAAACACCTATTTTGGAAAGTAGTTGATATTTGTATTCTCACTGCTAAAAACCATCCCATATGCACAGTCAGTGTGGGGTATGGACAGATCAGTTGAAAAAGTTACATTTTGGGGTGTTTTAATGGGTGCTATTGGACAAAAGTTGCAGCTTTCACAAAACTCAAAAACGAAGTTGTGCCAAAACTATGAGAGCTACATGGCCAATTCTTGCTCACCTAACACAACGTGGGGCCCTGTATAACATACTGGAAAATTAGCCTTCTAGCCTTTATGGTTTTGAAGAAATGGGCAATTCATTTTTTTATTGTGGCAAACGCATTATCTCAAAGAGCAAACACCTATTTTGGAAAGTAGTTGATATTTGTATTCTCACTGCTAAAAACCATCCCATATGCACAGTCAGTGTGGGGTATGGACAGATCAGTTGAAAAAGTTACATTTTAGGGTGTTTTAATGGGTGCTATTGGACAAAAGTTGCAGCTTTCACAAAACTCAAAAACGAAGTTGTGCCAAAACTATGAGAGCTACATGGCCAATTCTTGCTCACCTAACACAACGTGGGGCCCTGTATAACATACTGGAAAATTAGCCTTCTAGCCTTTATGGTTTTGAAGAAATGGGCAATTCATTTTTTTTATTGTGGCAAACGCATTATCTCAAAGAGCAAACACCTATTTTGGAAAGTAGTTGATATTTGTATTCTCACTGCTAAAAACCATCCCATATGCACAGTCAGTGTGGGGTATGGACTGATCAGTTGAAAAAGTTACATTTTGGGGTGTTTTAATGGGTGCTATTGGACAAAAGTTGCAGCTTTCACAAAACTCAAAAACGAAGTTGTGCCAAAACTATGAGAGCTACATGACCAATTCTTGCTCACCTAACACAACGTGGGGCCCTGTATAACATACTGGAAAATTAGCCTTCTAGCCTTTATGGTTTTGAAGAAATGGGCAATTCATTTTTTTATTGTGGCAAACGCATTATCTCAAAGAGCAAACACCTATTTTGGAAAGTAGTTGATATTTGTATTCTCACTGCTAAAAACCATCCCATATGCACAGTCAGTGTGGGGTATGGACAGATCAGTTGAAAAAGTTACATTTTGGGGTGTTTTAATGGGTGCTATTGGACAAAAGTTGCAGCGTTCACAAAACTCAAAAACGAAGTTGTGCCAAAACTATGTGAGCTACATGGCCAATTCTTGCTCACCTAACACAACGTGGGGCCCTGTATAACATACTGGAAAATTAGCCTTCTAGCCTTTATGGTTTTGAAGAAATGGGCAATTCATTTTTTTATTGTGGCAAACGCATTATCTCAAAGAGCAAACACCTATTTTGGAAAGTAGTTGATATTTGTATTCTCACTGCTAAAAACCATCCCATATGCACAGTCAGTGTGGGGTATGGACAGATCAGTTGAAAAAGTTACATTTTGGGGTGTTTTAATGGGTGCTATTGGACAAAAGTTGCAGCTTTCACAAAACTCAAAAACGAAGTTGTGCCAAAACTATGAGAGCTACATGACCAATTCTTGCTCACCTAACACAACGTGGGGCCCTGTATAACATACTGGAAAATTAGCCTTCTAGCCTTTATGGTTTTGAAGAAATGGGCAATTCATTTTTTTATTGTGGCAAACGCATTATCTCAAAGAGCAAACACCTATTTTGGAAAGTAGTTGATATTTGTATTCTCACTGCTAAAAACCATCCCATATGCACAGTCAGTGTGGGGTATGGACAGATCAGTTGAAAAAGTTACATTTTGGGGTGTTTTAATGGGTGCTATTGGACAAAAGTTGCAACTTTCACAAAACTCAAAAACGAAGTTGTGCCAAAACTATGAGAGCTACAAGGCCAATTCTTGCTCACCTAACACAACGTGGGGCCCTGTATAACATACTGGAAAATTAGCCTTCTAGCCTTTATGGTTTTGAAGAAATGGGCAATTCATTTTTTTATTGTGGCAAACGCATTATCTCAAAGAGCAAACACCTATTTTGGAAAGTAGTTGATATTTGTATTCTCACTGCTAAAAACCATCCCATATGCACAGTCAGTGTGGGGTATGGACAGATCAGTTGAAAAAGTTACATTTTGGGGTGTTTTAATGGGTGCTATTGGACAAAAGTTGCAGCTTTCACAAAACTCAAAAACGAAGTTGTGCCAAAACTATGAGAGCTACATGACCAATTCTTGCTCACCTAACACAACGTGGGGCCCTGTATGACATACTGGAAAATTAGCCTTCTAGCCTTTATGGTTTTGAAGAAATGGGCAATTCATTTTTTTATTGTGGCAAACGCATTATCTCAAAGAGCAAACACCTATTTTGGAAAGTAGTTGATATTTGTATTCTCACTGCTAAAAACCATCCCATATGCACAGTCAGTGTGGGGTATGGACAGATCAGTTGAAAAAGTTACATTTTGGGGTGTTTTAATGGGTGCTATTGGACAAAAGTTGCAGCTTTCACAAAACTCAAAAACGAAGTTGTGCCAAAACTATGAGAGCTACAAGGCCAATTCTTGCTCACCTAACACAACGTGGGGCCCTGTATAACATACTGGAAAATTAGCCTTCTAGCCTTTATGGTTTTGAAGAAATGGGCAATTAATTTTTTTATTGTGGCAAACGCATTATCTCAAAGAGCAAACACCTATTTTGGAAAGTAGTTGATATTTGTATTCTCACTGCTAAAAACCATCCCATATGCACAGTCAGTGTGGGGTATGGACAGATCAGTTGAAAAAGTTACATTTTGGGGTGTTTTAATGGGTGCTATTGGACAAAAGTTGCAGCTTTCACAAAACTCAAAAACGAAGTTGTGCCAAAACTATGAGAGCTACATGGCCAATTCTTGCTCACCTAACACAACGTGGGGCCCTGTATAACATACTGGAAAATTAGCCTTCTAGCCTTTATGGTTTTGAAGAAATGGGCAATTCATTTTTTTATTGTGGCAAACGCATTATCTCAAAGAGCAAACACCTATTTTGGAAAGTAGTTGATATTTGTATTCTCACTGCTAAAAACCATCCCATATGCACAGTCAGTGTGGGGTATGGACAGATCAGTTGAAAAAGTTACATTTTGGGGTGTTTTAATGGGTGCTATTGGACAAAAGTTGCAGCTTTCACAAAACTCAAAAACGAAGTTGTGCCAAAACTATGAGAGCTACATGGCCAATTCTTGCTCACCTAACACAACGTGGGGCCCTGTATAACATACTGGAAAATTAGCCTTCTAGCCTTTATGGTTTTGAAGAAATGGGCAATTCATTTTTTTATTGTGGCAAACGCATTATATCAAAGAGCAAACACCTATTTTGGAAAGTAGTTGATATTTGTATTCTCACTGCTAAAAACCATCCCATATGCACAGTCAGTGTGGGGTATGGACAGATCAGTTGAAAAAGTTACATTTTGGGGTGTTTTAATGGGTGCTATTGGACAAAAGTTGCAGCTTTCACAAAACTCAAAAACGAAGTTGTGCCAAAACTATGAGAGCTACAAGGCCAATTCTTGCTCACCTAACACAACGTGGGGCCCTGTATAACATACTGGAAAATTAGCCTTCTAGCCTTTATGGTTTTGAAGAAATGGGCAATTCATTTTTTTATTGTGGGCAAACGCATTATCTCAAAGAGCAAACACCTATTTTGGAAAGTAGTTGATATTTGTATTCTCACTGCTAAAAACCATCCCATATGCACAGTCAGTGTGGGGTATGGACAGATCAGTTGAAAAAGTTACATTTTGGGGTGTTTTAATGGGTGCTATTGGACAAAAGTTGCAGCTTTCACAAAACTCAAAAACGAAGTTGTGCCAAAACTATGAGAGCTACATGACCAATTCTTGCTCACCTAACACAACGTGGGGCCCTGTATGACATACTGGAAAATTAGCCTTCTAGCCTTTATGGTTTTGAAGAAATGGGCAATTCATTTTTTTATTGTGGCAAACGCATTATCTCAAAGAGCAAACACCTATTTTGGAAAGTAGTTGATATTTGTATTCTCACTGCTAAAAAACCATCCCATATGCACAGTCAGTGTGGGGTATGGACAGATCAGTTGAAAAAGTTACATTTTGGGGTGTTTTAATGGGTGCTATTGGACAAAAGTTGCAGCTTTCACAAAACTCAAAAACGAAGTTGTGCCAAAACTATGAGAGCTACAAGGCCAATTCTTGCTCACCTAACACAACGTGGGGCCCTGTATAACATACTGGAAAATTAGCCTTCTAGCCTTTATGGTTTTGAAGAAATGGGCAATTAATTTTTTTATTGTGGCAAACGCATTATCTCAAAGAGCAAACACCTATTTTGGAAAGTAGTTGATATTTGTATTCTCACTGCTAAAAACCATCCCATATGCACAGTCAGTGTGGGGTATGGACAGATCAGTTGAAAAAGTTACATTTTGGGGTGTTTTAATGGGTGCTATTGGACAAAAGTTGCAGCTTTCACAAAACTCAAAAACGAAGTTGTGCCAAAACTATGAGAGCTACATGGCCAATTCTTGCTCACCTAACACAACGTGGGGCCCTGTATAACATACTGGAAAATTAGCCTTCTAGCCTTTATGGTTTTGAAGAAATGGGCAATTCATTTTTTTATTGTGGCAAACGCATTATCTCAAAGAGCAAACACCTATTTTGGAAAGTAGTTGATATTTGTATTCTCACTGCTAAAAACCATCCCATATGCACAGTCAGTGTGGGGTATGGACAGATCAGTTGAAAAAGTTACATTTTGGGGTGTTTTAATGGGTGCTATTGGACAAAAGTTGCAGCTTTCACAAAACTCAAAAACGAAGTTGTGCCAAAACTATGAGAGCTACATGGCCAATTCTTGCTCACCTAACACAACGTGGGGCCCTGTATAACATACTGGAAAATTAGCCTTCTAGCCTTTATGGTTTTGAAGAAATGGGCAATTCATTTTTTTATTGTGGCAAACGCATTATATCAAAGAGCAAACACCTATTTTGGAAAGTAGTTGATATTTGTATTCTCACTGCTAAAAACCATCCCATATGCACAGTCAGTGTGGGGTATGGACAGATCAGTTGAAAAAGTTACATTTTGGGGTGTTTTAATGGGTGCTATTGGACAAAAGTTGCAGCTTTCACAAAACTCAAAAACGAAGTTGTGCCAAAACTATGAGAGCTACAAGGCCAATTCTTGCTCACCTAACACAACGTGGGGCCCCTGTATAACATACTGGAAAATTAGCCTTCTAGCCTTTATGGTTTTGAAGAAATGGGCAATTCATTTTTTTATTGTGGCAAACGCATTATCTCAAAGAGCAAACAACTATTTTGGAAAGTAGTTGATATTTGTATTCTCACTGCTAAAAACCATCCCATATGCACAGTCAGTGTGGGGTATGGACAGATCAGTTGAAAAAGTTACATTTTGGGGGTGTTTTAATGGGTGCTATTGGACAAAAGTTGCAGCGTTCACAAAACTCAAAAACGAAGTTGTGCCAAAACTATGTGAGCTACATGGCCAATTCTTGCTCACCTAACACAACGTGGGGCCCTGTATAACATACTGGAAAATTAGCCTTCTAGCCTTTATGGTTTTGAAGAAATGGGCAATTCATTTTTTTATTGTGGCAAACGCATTATCTCAAAGAGCAAACACCTATTTTGGAAAGTAGTTGATATTTGTATTCTCACTGCTAAAAAACATCCCATATGCACAGTCAGTGTGGGGTATGGACAGATCAGTTGAAAAAGTTACATTTTGGGGTGTTTTAATGGGTGCTATTGGACAAAAGTTGCAGCTTTCACAAAACTCAAAAACGAAGTTGTGCCAAAACTATGAGAGCTACATGACCAATTCTTGCTCACCTAACACAACGTGGGGCCCTGTATAACATACTGGAAAATTAGCCTTCTAGCCTTTATGGTTTTGAAGAAATGGGCAATTCATTTTTTTATTGTGGCAAACGCATTATCTCAAAGAGCAAACACCTATTTTGGAAAGTAGTTGATATTTGTATTCTCACTGCTAAAAACCATCCCATATGCACAGTCAGTGTGGGGTATGGACAGATCAGTTGAAAAAGTTACATTTTGCGGTGTTTTAATGGGTGCTATTGGACAAAAGTTGCAGCTTTCACCAAACTCAAAAACGAAGTTGTGCCAAAACTATGAGAGCTACATGGCCAATTCTTGCTCACCTAACACAACGTGGGGCCCTGTATAACATACTGGAAAATTAGCCTTCTAGCCTTTATGGTTTTGAAGAAATTGGCAATTCATTTTTTTTATTGTGGCAAACGCATTATCTCAAAGAGCAAACACCTATTTTGGAAAGTAGTTGATATTTGTATTCTCACTGCTAAAAACCATCCCATATGCACAGTCAGTGTGGGGTATGGACTGATCAGTTGAAAAAGTTACATTTTGGGGTGTTTTAATGGGTGCTATTGGACAAAAGTTGCAGCTTTCACAAAACTCAAAAACGAAGTTGTGCCAAAACTATGAGAGCTACATGACCAATTCTTGCTCACCTAACACAACGTGGGGCCCTGTATAACATACTGGAAAATTAGCCTTCTAGCCTTTATGGTTTTGAAGAAATGGGCAATTCATTTTTTTTATTGTGGCAAACGCATTATCTCAAAGAGCAAACACCTATTTTGGAAAGTAGTTGATATTTGTATTCTCACTGCTAAAAACCATCCCATATGCACAGTCAGTGTGGGGTATGGACAGATCAGTTGAAAAAGTTACATTTTGGGGTGTTTTAATGGGTGCTATTGGACAAAAGTTGCAGCTTTCACAAAACTCAAAAACGAAGTTGTGCCAACACTATGAGAGCTACAAGGCCAATTCTTGCTCACCTAACACAACGTGGGGCCCTGTATAACATACTGGAAAATTAGCCTTCTAGCCTTTATGGTTTTGAAGAAATGGGCAATTCATTTTTTTATTGTGGCAAACGCATTATCTCAAAGAGCAAACACCTATTTTGGAAAGTAGTTGATATTTGTATTCTCACTGCTAAAAACCATCCCATATGCACAGTCAGTGTGGGGTATGGACAGATCAGTTGAAAAAGTTACATTTTGGGGTGTTTTAATGGGTGCTATTGGACAAAAGTTGCAGCGTTCACAAAACTCAAAAACGAAGTTGTGCCAAAACTATGTGAGCTACATGGCCAATTCTTGCTCACCTAACACAACGTGGGGCCCTGTATAACATACTGGAAAATTAGCCTTCTAGCCTTTATGGTTTTGAAGAAATTGGCAATTCATTTTTTTATTGTGGCAAACGCATTATCTCAAAGAGCAAACACCTATTTTGGAAAGTAGTTGATATTTGTATTCTCACTGCTAAAAAACATCCCATATGCACAGTCAGTGTGGGGTATGGACAGATCAGTTGAAAAAGTTACATTTTGGGGTGTTTTAATGGGTGCTATTGGACAAAAGTTGCAGCTTTCACAAAACTCAAAAACGAAGTTGTGCCAAAACTATGAGAGCTACATGACCAATTCTTGCTCACCTAACACAACGTGGGGCCCTGTATAACATACTGGAAAATTAGCCTTCTAGCCTTTATGGTTTTGAAGAAATGGGCAATTCATTTTTTTATTGTGGCAAACGCATTATCTCAAAGAGCAAACACCTATTTTGGAAAGTAGTTGATATTTGTATTCTCACTGCTAAAAACCATCCCATATGCACAGTCAGTGTGGGGTATGGACAGATCAGTTGAAAAAGTTACATTTTGCGGTGTTTTAATGGGTGCTATTGGACAAAAGTTGCAGCTTTCACCAAACTCAAAAACGAAGTTGTGCCAAAACTATGAGAGCTACATGGCCAATTCTTGCTCACCTAACACAACGTGGGGCCCTGTATAACATACTGGAAAATTAGCCTTCTAGCCTTTATGGTTTTGAAGAAATGGGCAATTCATTTTTTTATTGTGGCAAACGCATTATCTCAAAGAGCAAACACCTATTTTGGAAAGTAGTTGATATTTGTATTCTCACTGCTAAAAACCATCCCATATGCACAGTCAGTGTGGGGTATGGACTGATCAGTTGAAAAAGTTACATTTTGGGGTGTTTTAATGGGTGCTATTGGACAAAAGTTGCAGCTTTCACAAAACTCAAAAACGAAGTTGTGCCAAAACTATGAGAGCTACATGACCAATTCTTGCTCACCTAACACAACGTGGGGCCCTGTATAACATACTGGAAAATTAGCCTTCTAGCCTTTATGGTTTTGAAGAAATGGGCAATTCATTTTTTTATTGTGGCAAACGCATTATCTCAAAGAGCAAACACCTATTTTGGAAAGTAGTTGATATTTGTATTCTCACTGCTAAAAACCATCCCATATGCACAGTCAGTGTGGGGTATGGACAGATCAGTTGAAAAAGTTACATTTTGGGGTGTTTTAATGGGTGCTATTGGACAAAAGTTGCAGCGTTCACAAAACTCAAAAACGAAGTTGTGCCAAAACTATGTGAGCTACATGGCCAATTCTTGCTCACCTAACACAACGTGGGGCCCTGTATAACATACTGGAAAATTAGCCTTCTAGCCTTTATGGTTTTGAAGAAATGGGCAATTCATTTTTTTATTGTGGCAAACGCATTATCTCAAAGAGCAAACACCTATTTTGGAAAGTAGTTGATATTTGTATTCTCACTGCTAAAAACCATCCCATATGCACAGTCAGTGTGGGGTATGGACAGATCAGTTGAAAAAGTTACATTTTGGGGTGTTTTAATGGGTGCTATTGGACAAAAGTTGCAGCTTTCACAAAACTCAAAAACGAAGTTGTGCCAAAACTATGAGAGCTACATGACCAATTCTTGCTCACCTAACACAACGTGGGGCCCTGTATAACATACTGGAAAATTAGCCTTCTAGCCTTTATGGTTTTGAAGAAATGGGCAATTCATTTTTTTATTGTGGCAAACGCATTATCTCAAAGAGCAAACACCTATTTTGGAAAGTAGTTGATATTTGTATTCTCACTGCTAAAAAACATCCCATATGCACAGTCAGTGTGGGGTATGGACAGATCAGTTGAAAAAGTTACATTTTGGGGTGTTTTAATGGGTGCTATTGGACAAAAGTTGCAACTTTCACAAAACTCAAAAACGAAGTTGTGCCAAAACTATGAGAGCTACAAGGCCAATTCTTGCTCACCTAACACAACGTGGGGCCCTGTATAACATACTGGAAAATTAGCCTTCTAGCCTTTATGGTTTTGAAGAAATGGGCAATTCATTTTTTTATTGTGGCAAACGCATTATCTCAAAGAGCAAACACCTATTTTGGAAAGTAGTTGATATTTGTATTCTCACTGCTAAAAACCATCCCATATGCACAGTCAGTGTGGGGTATGGACAGATCAGTTGAAAAAGTTACATTTTGGGGTGTTTTAATGGGTGCTATTGGACAAAAGTTGCAGCTTTCACAAAACTCAAAAACGAAGTTGTGCCAAAACTATGAGAGCTACATGACCAATTCTTGCTCACCTAACACAACGTGGGGCCCTGTATAACATACTGGAAAATTAGCCTTCTAGCCTTTATGGTTTTGAAGAAATGGGCAATTCATTTTTTTATTGTGGCAAACGCATTATCTCAAAGAGCAAACACCTATTTTGGAAAGTAGTTGATATTTGTATTCTCACTGCTAAAAAACATCCCATATGCACAGTCAGTGTGGGGTATGGACAGATCAGTTGAAAAAGTTACATTTTGGGGTGTTTTAATGGGTGCTATTGGACAAAAGTTGCAGCTTTCACAAAACTCAAAAACGAAGTTGTGCCAAAACTATGAGAGCTACATGACCAATTCTTGCTCACCTAACACAACGTGGGGCCCTGTATAACATACTGGAAAATTAGCCTTCTAGCCTTTATGGTTTTGAAGAAATGGGCAATTCATTTTTTTATTGTGGCAAACGCATTATCTCAAAGAGCAAACACCTATTTTGGAAAGTAGTTGATATTTGTATTCTCACTGCTAAAAACCATCCCATATGCACAGTCAGTGTGGGGTATGGACAGATCAGTTGAAAAAGTTACATTTTGGGGTGTTTTAATGGGTGCTATTGGACAAAAGTTGCAGCTTTCACCAAACTCAAAAACGAAGTTGTGCCAAAACTATGAGAGCTACATGGCCAATTCTTGCTCACCTAACACAACGTGGGGCCCTGTATAACATACTGGAAAATTAGCCTTCTAGCCTTTATGGTTTTGAAGAAATGGGCAATTCATTTTTTTATTGTGGCAAACGCATTATCTCAAAGAGAAAACACCTATTTTGGAAAGTAGTTGATATTTGTATTCTCACTGCTAAAAACCATCCCATATGCACAGTCAGTGTGGGGTATGGACTGATCAGTTGAAAAAGTTACATTTTGGGGTGTTTAAAATGGGTGCTATTGGACAAAAGTTGCAGCTTTCACAAAACTCAAAAACGAAGTTGTGCCAAAACTATGAGAGCTACATGACCAATTCTTGCTCACCTAACACAACGTGGGGCCCTGTATAACATACTGGAAAATTAGCCTTCTAGCCTTTATGGTTTTGAAGAAATGGGCAATTCATTTTTTTATTGTGGCAAACGCATTATCTCAAAGAGCAAACACCTATTTTGGAAAGTAGTTGATATTTGTATTCTCACTGCTAAAAACCATCCCATATGCACAGTCAGTGTGGGGTATGGACAGATCAGTTGAAAAAGTTACATTTTGGGGTGTTTTAATGGGTGCTATTGGACAAAAGTTGCAGCGTTCACAAAACTCAAAAACGAAGTTGTGCCAAAACTATGTGAGCTACATGGCCAATTCTTGCTCACCTAACACAACGTGGGGCCCTGTATAACATACTGGAAAATTAGCCTTCTAGCCTTTATGGTTTTGAAGAAATGGGCAATTCATTTTTTTATTGTGGCAAACGCATTATCTCAAAGAGCAAACACCTATTTTGGAAAGTAGTTGATATTTGTATTCTCACTGCTAAAAACCATCCCATATGCACAGTCAGTGTGGGGTATGGACAGACCAGTTGAAAAAGTTACATTTTGGGGTGTTTTAATGGGTGCTATTGGACAAAAGTTGCAGCTTTCACAAAACTCAAAAACGAAGTTGTGCCAAAACTATGAGAGCTACATGACCAATTCTTGCTCACCTAACACAACGTGGGGCCCTGTATAACATACTGGAAAATTAGCCTTCTAGCCTTTATGGTTTTGAAGAAATGGGCAATTCATTTTTTTATTGTGGCAAACGCATTATCTCAAAGAGCAAACACCTATTTTGGAAAGTAGTTGATATTTGTATTCTCACTGCTAAAAAACATCCCATATGCACAGTCAGTGTGGGGTATGGACAGATCAGTTGAAAAAGTTACATTTTGGGGTGTTTTAATGGGTGCTAATGGACAAAAGTTGCAACTTTCACAAAACTCAAAAACGAAGTTGTGCCAAAACTATGAGAGCTACAAGGCCAATTCTTGCTCACCTAACACAACGTGGGGCCCTGTATAACATACTGGAAAATTAGCCTTCTAGCCTTTATGGTTTTGAAGAAATGGGCAATTCATTTTTTTATTGTGGCAAACGCATTATCTCAAAGAGCAAACACCTATTTTGGAAAGTAGTTGATATTTGTATTCTCACTGCTAAAAACCATCCCATATGCACAGTCAGTGTGGGGTATGGACAGATCAGTTGAAAAAGTTACATTTTGGGGTGTTTTAATGGGTGCTATTGGACAAAAGTTGCAGCTTTCACAAAACTCAAAAACGAAGTTGTGCCAAAACTATGAGAGCTACATGACCAATTCTTGCTCACCTAACACAACGTGGGGCCCTGTATAACATACTGGAAAATTAGCCTTCTAGCCTTTATGGTTTTGAAGAAATGGGCAATTCATTTTTTTATTGTGGCAAACGCATTATCTCAAAGAGCAAACACCTATTTTGGAAAGTAGTTGATATTTGTATTCTCACTGCTAAAAACCATCCCATATGCACAGTCAGTGTGGGGTATGGACAGATCAGTTGAAAAAGTTACATTTTGGGGTGTTTTAATGGGTGCTATTGGACAAAAGTTGCAGCTTTCACAAAACTCAAAAACGAAGTTGTGCCAAAACTATGAGAGCTACATGGCCAATTCTTGCTCACCTAACACAACGTGGGGCCCTGTATAACATACTGGAAAATTAGCCTTCTAGCCTTTATGGTTTTGAAGAAATGGGCAATTCATTTTTTTATTGTGGCAAACGCATTATCTCAAAGAGCAAACACCTATTTTGGAAAGTAGTTGATATTTGTATTCTCACTGCTAAAAACCATCCCATATGCACAGTCAGTGTGGGGTATGGACAGATCAGTTGAAAAAGTTACATTTTGGGGTGTTTTAATGGGTGCTATTGGACAAAAGTTGCAGCTTTCACAAAACTCAAAAACGAAGTTGTGCCAAAACTATGAGAGCTACATGGCCAATTCTTGCTCACCTAACACAACGTGGGGCCCTGTATAACATACTGGAAAATTAGCCTTCTAGCCTTTATGGTTTTGAAGAAATGGGCAATTCATTTTTTTATTGTGGCAAACGCATTATCTCAAAGAGCAAACACCTATTTTGGAAAGTAGTTGATATTTGTATGCTCACTGCTAAAAACCATGCCATATGCACAGTCAGTGTGGGGTATGGACAGATCAGTTGAAAAAGTTACATTTTGGGGTGTTTTAATGGGTGCTATTGGACAAAAGTTGCAGCTTTCACAAAACTCAAAAACGAAGTTGTGCCAAAACTATGAGAGCTACATGGCCAATTCTTGCTCACCTAACACAACGTGGGGCCCTGTATAACATACTGGAAAATTAGCCTTCTAGCCTTTATGGTTTTGAAGAAATGGGCAATTCATTTTTTTATTGTGGCAAACGCATTATCTCAAAGAGCAAACACCTATTTTGGAAAGTAGTTGATATTTGTATTCTCACTGCTAAAAACCATCCCATATGCACAGTCAGTGTGGGGTATGGACAGATCAGTTGAAAAAGTTACATTTTGGGGTGTTTTAATGGGTGCTATTGGACAAAAGTTGCAGCTTTCACAAAACTCAAAAACGAAGTTGTGCCAAAACTATGAGAGCTACATGACCAATTCTTGCTCACCTAACACAACGTGGGGCCCTGTATAACATACTGGAAAATTAGCCTTCTAGCCTTTATGGTTTTGAAGAAATGGGCAATTCATTTTTTTATTGTGGCAAACGCATTATCTCAAAGAGCAAACACCTATTTTGGAAAGTAGTTGATATTTGTATTCTCACTGCTAAAAACCATCCCATATGCACAGTCAGTGTGGGGTATGGACAGATCAGTTGAAAAAGTTACATTTTGGGGTGTTTTAATGGGTGCTATTGGACAAAAGTTGCAGCTTTCACAAAACTCAAAAACGAAGTTGTGCCAAAACTATGAGAGCTACATGGCCAATTCTTGCTCACCTAACACAACGTGGGGCCCTGTATAACATACTGGAAAATTAGCCTTCTAGCCTTTATGGTTTTGAAGAAATGGGCAATTCATTTTTTTATTGTGGCAAACGCATTATCTCAAAGAGCAAACACCTATTTTGGAAAGTAGTTGATATTTGTATTCTCACTGCTAAAAACCATCCCATATGCACAGTCAGTGTGGGGTATGGACAGATCAGTTGAAAAAGTTACATTTTGGGGTGTTTTAATGGGTGCTATTGGACAAAAGTTGCAGCTTTCACAAAACTCAAAAACGAAGTTGTGCCAAAACTATGAGAGCTACATGGCCAATTCTTGCTCACCTAACACAACGTGGGGCCCTGTATAACATACTGGAAAATTAGCCTTCTAGCCTTTATGGTTTTGAAGAAATGGGCAATTCATTTTTTTATTGTGGCAAACGCATTATCTCAAAGAGCAAACACCTATTTTGGAAAGTAGTTGATATTTGTATTCTCACTGCTAAAAACCATGCCATATGCACAGTCAGTGTGGGGTATGGACAGATCAGTTGAAAAAGTTACATTTTGGGGTGTTTTAATGGGTGCTATTGGACAAAAGTTGCAGCTTTCACAAAACTCAAAAACGAAGTTGTGCCAAAACTATGAGAGCTACATGGCCAATTCTTGCTCACCTAACACAACGTGGGGCCCTGTATAACATACTGGAAAATTAGCCTTCTAGCCTTTATGGTTTTGAAGAAATGGGCAATTCATTTTTTTATTGTGGCAAACGCATTATCTCAAAGAGCAAACACCTATTTTGGAAAGTAGTTGATATTCGTATTCTCACTGCTAAAAACCATCCCATATGCACAGTCAGTGTGGGGTATGGACAGATCAGTTGAAAAAGTTACATTTTGGGGTGTTTTAATGGGTGCTATTGGACAAAAGTTGCAGCTTTCACAAAACTCAAAAACGAAGTTGTGCCAAAACTATGAGAGCTACATGACCAATTCTTGCTCACCTAAGACAACGTGGGGCCCTGTATAACATACTGGAAAATTAGCCGTCTAGCCTTTATGGTTTTGAAGAAATGGGCAATTCATTTTTTTATTGTGGCAAACGCATTATCTCAAAGAGCAAACATCTATTTTGGAAAGTAGTTGATATTTGTATTCTCACTGCTAAAAACCATCCCATATGCACAGTCAGTGTGGGGTATGGACAGATCAGTTGAAAAAGTTACATTTTGGGGTGTTTTAATGGGTGCTATTGGACAAAAGTTGCAGCTTTCACAAAACTCAAAAACGAAGTTGTGCCAAAACAATGAGAGCTACATGGCCAATTCTTGCTCACCTAACACAACGTGGGGCCCTGTATAACATACTGGAAAATTAGCCTTCTAGCCTTTATGGTTTTGATGAAATGGGCAATTCATTTTTTTATTGTGGCAAATGCATTATCTCAAAGAGCAAACACCTATTTTGGAAAGTAGTTGATATTTGTATTCTCACTGCTAAAAACCATCCCATATGCACAGTCAGTGTGGGGTATGGACAGATCAGTTGAAAAAGTTACATTTTGGGGTGTTTTAATGGGTGCTATTGGACAAAAGTTGCAGCTTTCACAAAACTCAAAAACGAAGTTGTGCCAAAACTATGAGAGCTACATGGCCAATTCTTGCTCACCTAACACAACGTGGGGCCCTGTATAACATACTGGAAAATTAGCCTTCTAGCCTTTATGGTTTTGAAGAAATGGGCAATTCATTTTTTTATTGTGGCAAACGCATTATCTCAAAGAGCAAACACCTATTTTGGAAAGTAGTTGATATTTGTATTCTTACTGCTAAAAACCATCCCATATGCACAGTCAGTGTGGGGTATGGACAGATCAGTTGAAAAAGTTACATTTTGGGGTGTTTTAATGGGTGCTATTGGACAAAAGTTGCAGCTTTCACAAAACTCAAAAACGAAGTTGTGCCAAAACTATGAGAGCTACATGACCAATTCTTGCTCACCTAACACAACGTGGGGCCCTGTATAACATACTGGAAAATTAGCCTTCTAGCCTTTATGGTTTTGAAGAAATGGGCAATTCATTTTTTTTTATTGTGGCAAACGCATTATCTCAAAGAGCAAACACCTATTTTGGAAAGTAGTTGATATTTGTATTCTCACTGCTAAAAACCATCCCATATGCACAGTCAGTGTGGGGTATGGACAGATCAGTTGAAAAAGTTACATTTTGGGGTGTTTTAATGGGTGCTATTGGACAAAAGTTGCAGCTTTCACAAAACTCAAAAACGAAGTTGTGCCAAAACTATGAGAGCTACATGGCCAATTCTTGCTCACCTAACACAACGTGGGGCCCTGTATAACATACTGGAAAATTAGCCTTCTAGCCTTTATGGTTTTGAAGAAATGGGCAATTCATTTTTTTATTGTGGCAAACGCATTATCTCAAAGAGCAAACACCTATTTTGGAAAGTAGTTGATATTTGTATTCTTACTGCTAAAAACCATCCCATATGCACAGTCAGTGTGGGGTATGGACAGATCAGTTGAAAAAGTTACATTTTGGGGTGTTTTAATGGGTGCTATTGGACAAAAGTTGCAGCTTTCACAAAACTCAAAAACGAAGTTGTGCCAAAACTATGAGAGCTACATGACCAATTCTTGCTCACCTAACACAACGTGGGGCCCTGTATAACATACTGGAAAATTAGCCTTCTAGCCTTTATGGTTTTGAAGAAATGGGCAATTCATTTTTTTTATTGTGGCAAACGCATTATCTCAAAGAGCAAACACCTATTTTGGAAAGTAGTTGATATTTGTATTCTCACTGCTAAAAACCATCCCATATGCACAGTCAGTGTGGGGTATGGACAGATCAGTTGAAAAAGTTACATTTTGGGGTGTTTTAATGGGTGCTATTGGACAAAAGTTGCAGCTTTCACAAAACTCAAAAACGAAGTTGTGCCAAAACTATGAGAGCTACATGGCCAATTCTTGCTCACCTAACACAACGTGGGGCCCTGTATAACATACTGGAAAATTAGCCTTCTAGCCTTTATGGTTTTGAAGAAATGGGCAATTCATTTTTTTATTGTGGCAAACGCATTATCTCAAAGAGCAAACACCTATTTTGGAAAGTAGTTGATATTTGTATTCTCACTGCTAAAACCCATCCCATATGCACAGTCAGTGTGGGGTATGGACAGATCAGTTGAAAAAGTTACATTTTGGGGTGTTTTAATGGGTGCTATTGGACAAAAGTTGCAGCTTTCACAAAACTCAAAAACGAAGTTGTGCCAAAACTATGAGAGCTACATGGCCAATTCTTGCTCACCTAACACAACGTGGGGCCCTGTATAACATACTGGAAATTAGCCTTCTAGCCTTTATGGTTTTGAAGAAATGGGCAATTCATTTTTTTATTGTGGCAAACGCATTATCTCAAAGAGCAAACACCTATTTTGGAAAGTAGTTGATATTTGTATTCTCACTGCTAAAAACCATCCCATATGCACAGTCAGTGTGGGGTATGGACAGATCAGTTGAAAAAGTTACATTTTGGGGTGTTTTAATGGGTGCTATTGGACAAAAGTTGCAGCTTTCACAAAACTCAAAAACGAAGTTGTGCCAAAACTATGAGAGCTACATGGCCAATTCTTGCTCACCTAACACAACGTGGGGCCCTGTATAACATACTGGAAAATTAGCCTTCTAGCCTTTATGGTTTTGAAGAAATGGGCAATTCATTTTTTTATTGTGGCAAACGCATTATCTCAAAGAGCAAACACCTATTTTGGAAAGTAGTTGATATTTGTATTCTCACTGCTAAAAACCATCCCATATGCACAGTCAGTGTGGGGTATGGACAGATCAGTTGAAAAAGTTACATTTTGGGGTGTTTTAATGGGTGCTATTGGACAAAAGTTGCAGCTTTCACAAAACTCAAAAACGAAGTTGTGCCAAAACTATGAGAGCTACATGACCAATTCTTGCTCACCTAAGACAACGTGGGGCCCTGTATAACATACTGGAAAATTAGCCGTCTAGCCTTTATGGTTTTGAAGAAATGGGCAATTCATTTTTTTATTGTGGCAAACGCATTATCTCAAAGAGCAAACATCTATTTTGGAAAGTAGTTGATATTTGTATTCTCACTGCTAAAAACCATCCCATATGCACAGTCAGTGTGGGGTATGGACAGATCAGTTGAAAAAGTTACATTTTGGGGTGTTTTAATGGGTGCTATTGGACAAAAGTTGCAGCTTTCACAAAACTCAAAAACGAAGTTGTGCCAAAACAATGAGAGCTACATGGCCAATTCTTGCTCACCTAACACAACGTGGGGCCCTGTATAACATACTGGAAAATTAGCCTTCTAGCCTTTATGGTTTTGATGAAATGGGCAATTCATTTTTTTATTGTGGCAAATGCATTATCTCAAAGAGCAAACACCTATTTTGGAAAGTAGTTGATATTTGTATTCTCACTGCTAAAAACCATCCCATATGCACAGTCAGTGTGGGGTATGGACAGATCAGTTGAAAAAGTTACATTTTGGGGTGTTTTAATGGGTGCTATTGGACAAAAGTTGCAGCTTTCACAAAACTCAAAAACGAAGTTGTGCCAAAACTATGAGAGCTACATGGCCAATTCTTGCTCACCTAACACAACGTGGGGCCCTGTATAACATACTGGAAAATTAGCCTTCTAGCCTTTATGGTTTTGAAGAAATGGGCAATTCATTTTTTTATTGTGGCAAACGCATTATCTCAAAGAGCAAACACCTATTTTGGAAAGTAGTTGATATTTGTATTCTTACTGCTAAAAACCATCCCATATGCACAGTCAGTGTGGGGTATGGACAGATCAGTTGAAAAAGTTACATTTTGGGGTGTTTTAATGGGTGCTATTGGACAAAAGTTGCAGCTTTCACAAAACTCAAAAACGAAGTTGTGCCAAAACTATGAGAGCTACATGACCAATTCTTGCTCACCTAACACAACGTGGGGCCCTGTATAACATACTGGAAAATTAGCCTTCTAGCCTTTATGGTTTTGAAGAAATGGGCAATTCATTTTTTTTTATTGTGGCAAACGCATTATCTCAAAGAGCAAACACCTATTTTGGAAAGTAGTTGATATTTGTATTCTCACTGCTAAAAACCATCCCATATGCACAGTCAGTGTGGGGTATGGACAGATCAGTTGAAAAAGTTACATTTTGGGGTGTTTTAATGGGTGCTATTGGACAAAAGTTGCAGCTTTCACAAAACTCAAAAACGAAGTTGTGCCAAAACTATGAGAGCTACATGGCCAATTCTTGCTCACCTAACACAACGTGGGGCCCTGTATAACATACTGGAAAATTAGCCTTCTAGCCTTTATGGTTTTGAAGAAATGGGCAATTCATTTTTTTATTGTGGCAAACGCATTATCTCAAAGAGCAAACACCTATTTTGGAAAGTAGTTGATATTTGTATTCTTACTGCTAAAAACCATCCCATATGCACAGTCAGTGTGGGGTATGGACAGATCAGTTGAAAAAGTTACATTTTGGGGTGTTTTAATGGGTGCTATTGGACAAAAGTTGCAGCTTTCACAAAACTCAAAAACGAAGTTGTGCCAAAACTATGAGAGCTACATGACCAATTCTTGCTCACCTAACACAACGTGGGGCCCTGTATAACATACTGGAAAATTAGCCTTCTAGCCTTTATGGTTTTGAAGAAATGGGCAATTCATTTTTTTTATTGTGGCAAACGCATTATCTCAAAGAGCAAACACCTATTTTGGAAAGTAGTTGATATTTGTATTCTCACTGCTAAAAACCATCCCATATGCACAGTCAGTGTGGGGTATGGACAGATCAGTTGAAAAAGTTACATTTTGGGGTGTTTTAATGGGTGCTATTGGACAAAAGTTGCAGCTTTCACAAAACTCAAAAACGAAGTTGTGCCAAAACTATGAGAGCTACATGGCCAATTCTTGCTCACCTAACACAACGTGGGGCCCTGTATAACATACTGGAAAATTAGCCTTCTAGCCTTTATGGTTTTGAAGAAATGGGCAATTCATTTTTTTATTGTGGCAAACGCATTATCTCAAAGAGCAAACACCTATTTTGGAAAGTAGTTGATATTTGTATTCTCACTGCTAAAACCCATCCCATATGCACAGTCAGTGTGGGGTATGGACAGATCAGTTGAAAAAGTTACATTTTGGGGTGTTTTAATGGGTGCTATTGGACAAAAGTTGCAGCTTTCACAAAACTCAAAAACGAAGTTGTGCCAAAACTATGAGAGCTACATGGCCAATTCTTGCTCACCTAACACAACGTGGGGCCCTGTATAACATACTGGAAATTAGCCTTCTAGCCTTTATGGTTTTGAAGAAATGGGCAATTCATTTTTTTATTGTGGCAAACGCATTATCTCAAAGAGCAAACACCTATTTTGGAAAGTAGTTGATATTTGTATTCTCACTGCTAAAAACCATCCCATATGCACAGTCAGTGTGGGGTATGGACAGATCAGTTGAAAAAGTTACATTTTGGGGTGTTTTAATGGGTGCTATTGGACAAAAGTTGCAGCTTTCACAAAACTCAAAAACGAAGTTGTGCCAAAACTATGAGAGCTACATGGCCAATTCTTGCTCACCTAACACAACGTGGGGCCCTGTATAACATACTGGAAAATTAGCCTTCTAGCCTTTATGGTTTTGAAGAAATGGGCAATTCATTTTTTTATTGTGGCAAACGCATTATCTCAAAGAGCAAACACCTATTTTGGAAAGTAGTTGATATTTGTATTCTCACTGCTAAAAACCATCCCATATGCACAGTCAGTGTGGGGTATGGACAGATCAGTTGAAAAAGTTACATTTTGGGGTGTTTTAATGGGTGCTATTGGACAAAAGTTGCAGCTTTCACAAAACTCAAAAACGAAGTTGTGCCAAAACTATGAGAGCTACATGGCCAATTCTTGCTCACCTAACACAACGTGGGGCCCTGTATAACATACTGGAAAATTAGCCTTCTAGCCTTTATGGTTTTGAAGAAATGGGCAATTCATTTTTTTATTGTGGCAAACGCATTATCTCAAAGAGCAAACACCTATTTTGGAAAGTAGTTGATATTTGTATTCTCACTGCTAAAAACCATCCCATATGCACAGTCAGTGTGGGGTATGGACAGATCAGTTGAAAAAGTTACATTTTGGGGTGTTTTAATGGGTGCTATTGGACAAAAGTTGCAGCTTTCACAAAACTCAAAAACGAAGTTGTGCCAAAACTATGAGAGCTACATGGCCAATTCTTGCTCACCTAACACAACGTGGGGCCCTGTATAACATACTGGAAAATTAGCCTTCTAGCCTTTATGGTTTTGAAGAAATGGGCAATTCATTTTTTTATTGTGGCAAACGCATTATCTCAAAGAGCAAACACCTATTTTGGAAAGTAGTTGATATTTGTATTCTCACTGCTAAAAACCATCCCATATGCACAGTCAGTGTGGGGTATGGACAGATCAGTTGAAAAAGTTACATTTTGGGGTGTTTTAATGGGTGCTATTGGACAAAAGTTGCAGCTTTCACAAAACTCAAAAACGAAGTTGTGCCAAAACTATGAGAGCTACATGGCCAATTCTTGCTCACCTAACACAACGTGGGGCCCTGTATAACATACTGGAAAATTAGCCTTCTAGCCTTTATGGTTTTGAAGAAATGGGCAATTCATTTTTTTATTGTGGCAAACGCATTATCTCAAAGAGCAAACACCTATTTTGGAAAGTAGTTGATATTTGTATTCTCACTGCTAAAAACCATCCCATATGCACAGTCAGTGTGGGGTATGGACAGATCAGTTGAAAAAGTTACATTTTGGGGTGTTTTAATGGGTGCTATTGGACAAAAGTTGCAGCTTTCACAAAACTCAAAAACGAAGTTGTGCCAAAACTATGAGAGCTACATGGCCAATTCTTGCTCACCTAACACAACGTGGGGCCCTGTATAACATACTGGAAAATTAGCCTTCTAGCCTTTATGGTTTTGAAGAAATGGGCAATTCATTTTTTTATTGTGGCAAACGCATTATCTCAAAGAGCAAAACACCTATTTTGGAAAGTAGTTGATATTTGTATTCTCACTGCTAAAAACCATCCCATATGCACAGTCAGTGTGGGGTATGGACAGATCAGTTGAAAAAGTTACATTTTGGGGTGTTTTAATGGGTGCTATTGGACAAAAGTTGCAGCTTTCACAAAACTCAAAAACGAAGTTGTGCCAAAACTATGAGAGCTACATGGCCAATTCTTGCTCACCTAACACAACGTGGGGCCCTGTATAACATACTGGAAAATTAGCCTTCTAGCCTTTATGGTTTTGAAGAAATGGGCAATTCATTTTTTTATTGTGGCAAACGCATTATCTCAAAGAGCAAACACCTATTTTGGAAAGTAGTTGATATTTGTATTCTCACTGCTAAAAACCATCCCATATGCACAGTCAGTGTGGGGTATGGACAGATCAGTTGAAAAAGATACATTTTGGGGTGTTTTAATGGGTGCTATTGGACAAAAGTTGCAGCTTTCACAAAACTCAAAAACGAAGTTGTGCCAAAACTATGAGAGCTACATGGCCAATTCTTGCTCACCTAACACAACGTGGGGCCCTGTATAACATACTGGAAAATTAGCCTTCTAGCCTTTATGGTTTTGAAGAAATGGGCAATTCATTTTTTTATTGTGGCAAACGCATTATCTCAAAGAGCAAACACCTATTTTGGAAAGTAGTTGATATTTGTATTCTCACTGCTAAAAACCATCCCATATGCACAGTCAGTGTGGGGTATGGACAGATCAGTTGAAAAAGTTACATTTTGGGGTGTTTTAATGGGTGCTATTGGACAAAAGTTGCAGCTTTCACAAAACTCAAAAACGAAGTTGTGCCAAAACTATGAGAGCTACATGGCCAATTATTGCTCACCTAACACAACGTGGGGCCCTGTATAACATACTGGAAAATTAGCCTTCTAGCCTTTATGGTTTTGAAGAAATGGGCAATTCATTTTTTTATTGTGGCAAACGCATTACCTCAAAGAGCAAACACCTATTTTGGAAAGTAGTTGATATTTGTATTCTCACTGCTAAAAACCATCCCATATGCACAGTCAGTGTGGGGTATGGACAGATCAGTTGAAAAAGTTACATTTTGGGGTGTTTTAATGGGTGCTATTGGACAAAAGTTGCAGCTTTCACAAAACTCAAAAACGAAGTTGTGCCAAAACTATGAGAGCTACATGGCCAATTCTTGCTCACCTAACACAACGTGGGGCCCTGTATAACATACTGGAAAATTAGCCTTCTAGCCTTTATGGTTTTGAAGAAATGGGCAATTCATTTTTTTATTGTGGCAAACGCATTATCTCAAAGAGCAAACACCTATTTTGGAAAGTAGTTGATATTTGTATTCTCACTGCTAAAAACCATCCCATATGCACAGTCAGTGTGGGGTATGGACAGATCAGTTGAAAAAGATACATTTTGGGGTGTTTTAATGGGTGCTATTGGACAAAAGTTGCAGCTTTCACAAAACTCAAAAACGAAGTTGTGCCAAAACTATGAGAGCTACATGGCCAATTCTTGCTCACCTAACACAACGTGGGGCCCTGTATAACATACTGGAAAATTAGCCTTCTAGCCTTTATGGTTTTGAAGAAATGGGCAATTCATTTTTTTATTGTGGCAAACGCATTATCTCAAAGAGCAAACACCTATTTTGGAAAGTAGTTGATATTTGTATTCTCACTGCTAAAAACCATCCCATATGCACAGTCAGTGTGGGGTATGGACAGATCAGTTGAAAAAGTTACATTTTGGGGTGTTTTAATGGGTGCTATTGGACAAAAGTTGCAGCTTTCACAAAACTCAAAAACGAAGTTGTGCCAAAACTATGAGAGCTACATGGCCAATTATTGCTCACCTAACACAACGTGGGGCCCTGTATAACATACTGGAAAATTAGCCTTCTAGCCTTTATGGTTTTGAAGAAATGGGCAATTCATTTTTTTATTGTGGCAAACGCATTATCTCAAAGAGCAAACACCTATTTTGGAAAGTAGTTGATATTTGTATTCTCACTGCTAAAAACCATCCCATATGCACAGTCAGTGTGGGGTATGGACAGATCAGTTGAAAAAGTTACATTTTGGGGTGTTTTAATGGGTGCTATTGGACAAAAGTTGCAGCTTTCACAAAACTCAAAAACGAAGTTGTGCCAAAACTATGAGAGCTACATGGCCAATTCTTGCTCACCTAACACAACGTGGGGCCCTGTATAACATACTGGAAAATTAGCCTTCTAGCCTTTATGGTTTTGAAGAAATGGGCAATTCATTTTTTTATTGTGGCAAACGCATTATCTCAAAGAGCAAACACCTATTTTGGAAAGTAGTTGATATTTGTATTCTCACTGCTAAAAACCATCCCATATGCACAGTCAGTGTGGGGTATGGACAGATCAGTTGAAAAAGTTACATTTTGGGGTGTTTTAATGGGTGCTATTGGACAAAAGTTGCAGCTTTCACAAAACTCAAAAACGAAGTTGTGCCAAAACTATGAGAGCTACATGGCCAATTCTTGCTCACCTAACACAACGTGGGGCCCTGTATAACATACTGGAAAATTAGCCTTCTAGCCTTTATGGTTTTGAAGAAATGGGCAATTCATTTTTTTATTGTGGCAAACGCATTATCTCAAAGAGCAAACACCTATTTTGGAAAGTAGTTGATATTTGTATTCTCACTGCTAAAAACCATCCCATATGCACAGTCAGTGTGGGGTATGGACAGATCAGTTGAAAAAGTTACATTTTGGGGTGTTTTAATGGGTGCTATTGGACAAAAGTTGCAGCTTTCACAAAACTCAAAAACGAAGTTGTGCCAAAACTATGAGAGCTACCATGGCCAATTCTTGCTCACCTAACACAACGTGGGGCCCTGTATAACATACTGGAAAATTAGCCAATTCTTATGCCCATATGCACAGTCAGTGTGGGGTATGGACAGATCAGTTGAAAAAGTTACATTTTGGGGTGTTTTAATGGGTGCTATTGGACAAAAGTTGCAGCTTTCACAAAACTCAAAAACGAAGTTGTGCCAAAACTATGAGAGCGACCATGGCCAATTCTTGCTCACCTAACACAACGTGGGGCCCTGTATAACATACTGGAAAATTAGCCAATTCGTATGCCCATATGCACAGTCAGTGTGGGGTATGGACAGATCAGTTGAAAAAGTTACATTTTGGGGTGTTTTAATGGGTGCTATTGGACAAAAGTTGCAGCTTTCACAAAACTCAAAAACGAAGTTGTGCCAAAACTATGAGAGCTACATGGCCAATTCTTGCTCACCTAACACAACGTGGGGCCCTGTATAACATACTGGAAAATTAGCCTTCTAGCCTTTATGGTTTTGAAGAAATGGGCAATTCATTTTTTTATTGTGGCAAACGCATTATCTCAAAGAGCAAACACCTATTTTGGAAAGTAGTTGATATTTGTATTCTCACTGCTAAAAACCATCCCATATGCACAGTCAGTGTGGGGTATGGACAGATCAGTTGAAAAAGTTACATTTTGGGGTGTTTTAATGGGTGCTATTGGACAAAAGTTGCAGCTTTCACAAAACTCAAAAACGAAGTTGTGCCAAAACTATGAGAGCTACATGGCCAATTCTTGCTCACCTAACACAACGTGGGGCCCTGTATAACATACTGGAAAATTAGCCTTCTAGCCTTTATGGTTTTGAAGAAATGGGCAATTCATTTTTTTATTGTGGCAAACGCATTATCTCAAAGAGCAAACACCTATTTTGGAAAGTAGTTGATATTTGTATTCTCACTGCTAAAAACCATCCCATATGCACAGTCAGTGTGGGATATGGACAGATCAGTTGAAAAAGTTACATTTTGGGGTGTTTTAATGGGTGCTATTGGACAAAAGTTGCAGCTTTCACAAAACTCAAAAACGAAGTTGTGCCAAAACTATGAGAGCTACCATGGCCAATTCTTGCTCACCTAACACAACGTGGGGCCCTGTATAACATACTGGAAAATTAGCCAATTCGTATGCCCATATGCACAGTCAGTGTGGGGTATGGACAGATCAGTTGAAAAAGTTACATTTTGGGGTGTTTTAATGGGTGCTATTGGACAAAAGTTGCAGCTTTCACAAAACTCAAAAACGAAGTTGTGCCAAACCTATGAGAGCTACATGGCCAATTCTTGCGCACCTAACACAACGTGGGGCCCTGTATAACATACTGGAAAATTAGCCTTCTAGCCTTTATGGTTTTGAGGAAATGGGCAACTCATTTTTTTATTGTGGCAAACGCATTATCTCAAAGAGCAAACACCTATTTTGGAAAGTAGTTGATATTTGTATTCTCACTGCTAAAAACCATCCCATATGCACAGTCAGTGTGGGGTATGGACAGATCAGTTGAAAAAGTTACATTTTGGGGTGTTTTAATGGGTGCTATTGGACAAAAGTTGCAGCTTTCACAAAATTCAAAAACGAATTTGTGCCGAAAATATTAGAGCTACATGGCCAATTCTTGCTCACCTAACACAAGGTGGGGCCCTGTATAACATACTGGAAAATTAGCCTTCTAGCCTTTATGGTTTTGAAGAAATGGGCAATTCATTTTTTTATTGTGGCAAACGCATTATCTCAAAGAGCAAACACCTATTTTGGAAAGTAGTTGATATTTGTATTCTCACTGCTAAAAACCATCCCATATGCACAGTCAGTGTGGGGTATGGACAGATCAGTTGAAAAAGTTACATTTTGGGGTGTTTTAATGGGTGCTATTGGACAAAAGTTGCAGCTTTCACAAAACTCAAAAACGAAGTTGTGCCAAAACTATGAGAGCTACATGGCCAATTCTTGCGCACCTAACACAACGTGGGGCCCTGTATAACATACTGGAAAATTAGCCTTCTAGCCTTTATGGTTTTGAGGAAATGGGCAACTCATTTTTTTATTGTGGCAAACGCATTATCTCAAAGAGCAAACACCTATTTTGGAAAGTAGTTGATATTTGTATTCTCACTGCTAAAAACCATCCCATATGCACAGTCAGTGTGGGGTATGGACAGATCAGTTGAAAAAGTTACATTTTGGGGTGTTTTAATGGGTGTTATTGGACAAAAGTTGCAGCTTTCACAAAATTCAAAAACGAATTTGTGCCGAAAATATTAGAGCTACATGGCCAATTCTTGCTCACCTAACACAAGGTGGGGCCCTGTATAACATACTGGGAAAATTAGCCTTCTAGCCTTTATGGTTTTGAAGAAATGGGCAATTCATTTTTTTATTGTGGCAAACGCATTATCTCAAAGAGCAAACACCTATTTTGGAAAGTAGTTGATATTTGTATTCTCACTGCTAAAAACCATCCCATATGCACAGTCAGTGTGGGGTATGGACAGATCAGTTGAAAAAGTTACATTTTGGGGTGTTTTAATGGGTGCTATTGGACAAAAGTTGCAGCTTTCACAAAACTCAAAAACGAAGTTGTGCCAAAACTATGAGAGCTACATGGCCAATTCTTGCTCACCTAACACAACGTGGGGCCCTGTATAACATACTGGAAAATTAGCCTTCTAGCCTTTATGGTTTTGAAGAAATGGGCAATTCATTTTTTTTATTGTGGCAAACGCATTATCTCAAAGATCAAACACCTATTTTGGAAAGTAGTTGATATTTGTATTCTCACTGCTAAAAACCATCCCATATGCACAGTCAGTGTGGGGTATGGACAGATCAGTTGAAAAAGTTACATTTTGGGGTGTTTTAATGGGTGCTATTGGACAAAAGTTGCAGCTTTCACAAAACTCAAAAACGAAGTTGTGCCAAAACTATGAGAGCTACATGGCCAATTCTTGCTCACCTAACACAACGTGGGGCCCTGTATAACATACTGGAAAATTAGCCTTCTAGCCTTTATGGTTTTGAAGAAATGGGCAATTCATTTTTTTATTGTGGCAAACGCATTATCTCAAAGAGCAAACACCTATTTTGGAAAGTAGTTGATATTTGTATTCTCACTGCTAAAAACCATCCCATATGCACAGTCAGTGTGGGGTATGGACAGATCAGTTGAAAAAGTTACATTTTGGGGTGTTTTAATGGGTGCTATTGGACAAAAGTTGCAGCTTTCACAAAACTCAAAAACGAAGTTGTGCCAAAACTATGAGAGCTACATGGCCAATTCTTGCTCACCTAACACAACGTGGGGCCCTGTATAACATACTGGAAAATTAGCCTTCTAGCCTTTATGGTTTTGAAGAAATGGGCAATTCATTTTTTTATTGTGGCAAACGCATTATCTCAAAGAGCAAACACCTATTTTGGAAAGTAGTTGATATTTGTATTCTCACTGCTAAAAACCATCCAATATGCACAGTCAGTGTGGGGTATGGACAGATCAGTTGAAAAAGTTACATTTTGGGGTGTTTTAATGGGTGCTATTGGACAAAAGTTGCAGCTTTCACAAAATTCAAAAACGAATTTGTGCCAAAAATATTAGAGCTACATGGCCAATTCTTGCTCACCTAACACAAGGTGGGGCCCTGTATAACATACTGAAAAATTAGCCTTCTAGCCTTTATGGTTTTGAAGAAATGGGCAATTCATTTTTTTTATTGTGGCAAACGCATTATCTCAAAGATCAAACACCTATTTTGGAAAGTAGTTGATATTTGTATTCTCACTGCTAAAAACCATCCCATATGCACAGTCAGTGTGGGGTATGGACAGATCAGTTGAAAAAGTTAGATTTTGGGGTGTTTTAATGGGTGCTATTGGACAAAAGTTGCAGCTTTCACAAAACTCAAAAACGAAGTTGTGCCAAAACTATGAGAGCTACATGGCCAATTCTTGCTCACCTAACACAACGTGGGGCCCTGTATAACATACTGGAAAATTAGCCTTCTAGCCTTTATGGTTTTGAAGAAATGGGCAATTCATTTTTTTATTGTGGCAAACGCATTATCTCAAAGAGCAAACACCTATTTTGGAAAGTAGTTGATATTTGTATTCTCACTGCTAAAAACCATCCCATATGCACAGTCAGTGTGGGGTATGGACAGATCAGTTGAAAAAGTTACATTTTGGGGTGTTTTAATGGGTGCTATTGGACAAAAGTTGCAGCTTTCACAAAACTCAAAAACGAAGTTGTGCCAAAACTATGAGAGCTACATGGCCAATTCTTGCTCACCTAACACAACGTGGGGCCCTGTATAACATACTGGAAAATTAGCCTTCTAGCCTTTATGGTTTTGAAGAAATGGGCAATTCATTTTTTTTATTGTGGCAAACGCATTATCTCAAAGATCAAACACCTATTTTGGAAAGTAGTTGATATTTGTATTCTCACTGCTAAAAACCATCCCATATGCACAGTCAGTGTGGGGTATGGACAGATCAGTTGAAAAAGTTACATTTTGGGGTGTTTTAATGGGTGCTATTGGACAAAAGTTGCAGCTTTCACAAAACTCAAAAACGAAGTTGTGCCAAAACTATGAGAGCTACATGGCCAATTCTTGCTCACCTAACACAACGTGGGGCCCTGTATAACATACTGGAAAATTAGCCTTCTAGCCTTTATGGTTTTGAAGAAATGGGCAATTCATTTTTTTATTGTGGCAAACGCATTATCTCAAAGAGCAAACACCTATTTTGGAAAGTAGTTGATATTTGTATTCTCACTGCTAAAAACCATCCCATATGCACAGTCAGTGTGGGGTATGGACAGATCAGTTGAAAAAGTTACATTTTGGGGTGTTTTAATGGGTGCTATTGGACAAAAGTTGCAGCTTTCACAAAACTCAAAAACGAAGTTGTGCCAAAACTATGAGAGCTACATGGCCAATTCTTGCTCACCTAACACAACGTGGGGCCCTGTATAACATACTGGAAAATTAGCCTTCTAGCCTTTATGGTTTTGAAGAAATGGGCAATTCATTTTTTTATTGTGGCAAACGCATTATCTCAAAGAGCAAACACCTATTTTGGAAAGTAGTTGATATTTGTATTCTCACTGCTAAAAACCATCCAATATGCACAGTCAGTGTGGGGTATGGACAGATCAGTTGAAAAAGTTACATTTTGGGGTGTTTTAATGGGTGCTATTGGACAAAAGTTGCAGCTTTCACAAAATTCAAAAACGAATTTGTGCCAAAAATATTAGAGCTACATGGCCAATTCTTGCTCACCTAACACAAGGTGGGGCCCTGTATAACATACTGGAAAATTAGCCTTCTAGCCTTTATGGTTTTGAAGAAATGGGCAATTCATTTTTTTTATTGTGGCAAACGCATTATCTCAAAGATCAAACACCTGTTTTGGAAAGTAGTTGATATTTGTATTCTCACTGCTAAAAACCATCCCATATGCACAGTCAGTGTGGGGTATGGACAGATCAGTTGAAAAAGTTAGATTTTGGGGTGTTTTAATGGGTGCTATTGGACAAAAGTTGCAGCTTTCACAAAACTCAAAAACGAAGTTGTGCCAAAACTATGAGAGCTACATGGCCAATTCTTGCTCACCTAACACAACGTGGGGCCCTGTATAACATACTGGAAAATTAGCCTTCTAGCCTTTATGGTTTTGAAGAAATGGGCAATTCATTTTTTTATTGTGGCAAACGCATTATCTCAAAGAGCAAACACCTATTTTGGAAAGTAGTTGATATTTGTATTCTCACTGCTAAAAAACATCCCATATGCACAGTCAGTGTGGGGTATGGACAGATCAGTTGAAAAAGTTACATTTTGGGGTGTTTTAATGGGTGCTATTGGACAAAAGTTGCAGCTTTCACAAAACTCAAAAACGAAGTTGTGCCAAAACTATGAGAGCTACCATGGCCAATTCTTGCTCACCTAACACAACGTGGGGCCCTGTATAACATACTGGAAAATTAGCCAATTCTTATGCCCATATGCACAGTCAGTGTGGGGTATGGACAGATCAGTTGAAAAAGTTACATTTTGGGGTGTTTTAATGGGTGCTATTGGACAAAAGTTGCAGCTTTCACAAAACTCAAAAACGAAGTTGTGCCAAAACTATGAGAGCTACCATGGCCAATTCTTGTTCACCTAACACAACGTGGGGCCCTGTATAACATACTGGAAAATTAGCCAATTCGTATGCCCATATGCACAGTCAGTGTGGGGTATGGACAGATCAGTTGAAAAAGTTACATTTTGGGGTGTTTTAATGGGTGCTATTGGACAAAAGTTGCAGCTTTCACAAAACTCAAAAACGAAGTTGTGCCAAACCTATGAGAGCTACATGGCCAATTCTTGCGCACCTAACACAACGTGGGGCCCTGTATAACATACTGGAAAATTAGCCTTCTAGCCTTTATGGTTTTGAGGAAATGGGCAACTCATTTTTTTATTGTGGCAAACGCATTATCTCAAAGAGCAAACACCTATTTTGGAAAGTAGTTGATATTTGTATTCTCACTGCTAAAAACCATCCCATATGCACAGTCAGTGTGGGGTATGGACAGATCAGTTGAAAAAGTTACATTTTGGGGTGTTTTAATGGGTGCTATTGGACAAAAGTTGCAGCTTTCACAAAATTCAAAAACGAATTTGTGCCGAAAATATTAGAGCTACATGGCCAATTCTTGCTCACCTAACACAAGGTGGGGCCCTGTATAACATACTGGAAAATTAGCCTTCTAGCCTTTATGGTTTTGAAGAAATGGGCAATTCATTTTTTTATTGTGGCAAACGCATTATCTCAAAGAGCAAACACCTATTTTGGAAAGTAGTTGATATTTGTATTCTCACTGCTAAAAACCATCCCATATGCACAGTCAGTGTGGGGTATGGACAGATCAGTTGAAAAAGTTACATTTTGGGGTGTTTTAATGGGTGCTATTGGACAAAAGTTGCAGCTTTCACAAAACTCAAAAACGAAGTTGTGCCAAAACTATGAGAGCTACATGGCCAATTCTTGCGCACCTAACACAACGTGGGGCCCTGTATAACATACTGGAAAATTAGCCTTCTAGCCTTTATGGTTTTGAGGAAATGGGCAACTCATTTTTTTATTGTGGCAAACGCATTATCTCAAAGAGCAAACACCTATTTTGGAAAGTAGTTGATATTTGTATTCTCACTGCTAAAAACCATCCCATATGCACAGTCAGTGTGGGGTATGGACAGATCAGTTGAAAAAGTTACATTTTGGGGTGTTTTAATGGGTGTTATTGGACAAAAGTTGCAGCTTTCACAAAATTCAAAAACGAATTTGTGCCGAAAATATTAGAGCTACATGGCCAATTCTTGCTCACCTAACACAAGGTGGGGCCCTGTATAACATACTGGAAAATTAGCCTTCTAGCCTTTATGGTTTTGAAGAAATGGGCAATTCATTTTTTTATTGTGGCAAACGCATTATCTCAAAGAGCAAACACCTATTTTGGAAAGTAGTTGATATTTGTATTCTCACTGCTAAAAACCATCCCATATGCACAGTCAGTGTGGGGTATGGACAGATCAGTTGAAAAAGTTACATTTTGGGGTGTTTTAATGGGTGCTATTGGACAAAAGTTGCAGCTTTCACAAAACTCAAAAACGAAGTTGTGCCAAAACTATGAGAGCTACATGGCCAATTCTTGCTCACCTAACACAACGTGGGGCCCTGTATAACATACTGGAAAATTAGCCTTCTAGCCTTTATGGTTTTGAAGAAATGGGCAATTCATTTTTTTATTGTGGCAAACGCATTATCTCAAAGAGCAAACACCTATTTTGGAAAGTAGTTGATATTTGTATTCTCACTGCTAAAAACCATCCAATATGCACAGTCAGTGTGGGGTATGGACAGATCAGTTGAAAAAGTTACATTTTGGGGTGTTTTAATGGGTGCTATTGGACAAAAGTTGCAGCTTTCACAAAATTCAAAAACGAATTTGTGCCAAAAATATTAGAGCTACATGGCCAATTCTTGCTCACCTAACACAAGGTGGGGCCCTGTATAACATACTGGAAAATTAGCCTTCTAGCCTTTATGGTTTTGAAGAAATGGGCAATTCATTTTTTTTATTGTGGCAAACGCATTATCTCAAAGATCAAACACCTATTTTGGAAAGTAGTTGATATTTGTATTCTCACTGCTAAAAACCATCCCATATGCACAGTCAGTGTGGGGTATGGACAGATCAGTTGAAAAAGTTAGATTTTGGGGTGTTTTAATGGGTGCTATTGGACAAAAGTTGCAGCTTTCACAAAACTCAAAAACGAAGTTGTGCCAAAACTATGAGAGCTACATGGCCAATTCTTGCTCACCTAACACAACGTGGGGCCCTGTATAACATACTGGAAAATTAGCCTTCTAGCCTTTATGGTTTTGAAGAAATGGGCAATTCATTTTTTTATTGTGGCAAACGCATTATCTCAAAGAGCAAACACCTATTTTGGAAAGTAGTTGATATTTGTATTCTCACTGCTAAAAACCATCCCATATGCACAGTCAGTGTGGGGTATGGACAGATCAGTTGAAAAAGTTACATTTTGGGGTGTTTTAATGGGTGCTATTGGACAAAAGTTGCAGCTTTCACAAAACTCAAAAACGAAGTTGTGCCAAAACTATGAGAGCTACATGGCCAATTCTTGCTCACCTAACACAACGTGGGGCCCTGTATAACATACTGGAAAATTAGCCTTCTAGCCTTTATGGTTTTGAAGAAATGGGCAATTCATTTTTTTTATTGTGGCAAACGCATTATCTCAAAGATCAAACACCTATTTTGGAAAGTAGTTGATATTTGTATTCTCACTGCTAAAAACCATCCCATATGCACAGTCAGTGTGGGGTATGGACAGATCAGTTGAAAAAGTTACATTTTGGGGTGTTTTAATGGGTGCTATTGGACAAAAGTTGCAGCTTTCACAAAACTCAAAAACGAAGTTGTGCCAAAACTATGAGAGCTACATGGCCAATTCTTGCTCACCTAACACAACGTGGGGCCCTGTATAACATACTGGAAAATTAGCCTTCTAGCCTTTATGGTTTTGAAGAAATGGGCAATTCATTTTTTTATTGTGGCAAACGCATTATCTCAAAGAGCAAACACCTATTTTGGAAAGTAGTTGATATTTGTATTCTCACTGCTAAAAACCATCCCATATGCACAGTCAGTGTGGGGTATGGACAGATCAGTTGAAAAAGTTACATTTTGGGGTGTTTTAATGGGTGCTATTGGACAAAAGTTGCAGCTTTCACAAAACTCAAAAACGAAGTTGTGCCAAAACTATGAGAGCTACATGGCCAATTCTTGCTCACCTAACACAACGTGGGGCCCTGTATAACATACTGGAAAATTAGCCTTCTAGCCTTTATGGTTTTGAAGAAATGGGCAATTCATTTTTTTATTGTGGCAAACGCATTATCTCAAAGAGCAAACACCTATTTTGGAAAGTAGTTGATATTTGTATTCTCACTGCTAAAAACCATCCAATATGCACAGTCAGTGTGGGGTATGGACAGATCAGTTGAAAAAGTTACATTTTGGGGTGTTTTAATGGGTGCTATTGGACAAAAGTTGCAGCTTTCACAAAATTCAAAAACGAATTTGTGCCAAAAATATTAGAGCTACATGGCCAATTCTTGCTCACCTAACACAAGGTGGGGCCCTGTATAACATACTGGAAAATTAGCCTTCTAGCCTTTATGGTTTTGAAGAAATGGGCAATTCATTTTTTTTATTGTGGCAAACGCATTATCTCAAAGATCAAACACCTATTTTGGAAAGTAGTTGATATTTGTATTCTCACTGCTAAAAACCATCCCATATGCACAGTCAGTGTGGGGTATGGACAGATCAGTTGAAAAAGTTAGATTTTGGGGTGTTTTAATGGGTGCTATTGGACAAAAGTTGCAGCTTTCACAAAACTCAAAAACGAAGTTGTGCCAAAACTATGAGAGCTACATGGCCAATTCTTGCTCACCTAACACAACGTGGGGCCCTGTATAACATACTGGAAAATTAGCCTTCTAGCCTTTATGGTTTTGAAGAAATGGGCAATTCATTTTTTTATTGTGGCAAACGCATTATCTCAAAGAGCAAACACCTATTTTGGAAAGTAGTTGATATTTGTATTCTCACTGCTAAAAACCATCCCATATGCACAGTCAGTGTGGGGTATGGACAGATCAGTTGAAAAAGTTACATTTTGGGGTGTTTTAATGGGTGCTATTGGACAAAAGTTGCAGCTTTCACAAAACTCAAAAACGAAGTTGTGCCAAAACTATGAGAGCTACCATGGCCAATTCTTGCTCACCTAACACAACGTGGGGCCCTGTATAACATACTGGAAAATTAGCCAATTCTTATGCCCATATGCACAGTCAGTGTGGGGTATGGACAGATCAGTTGAAAAAGTTACATTTTGGGGTGTTTTAATGGGTGCTATTGGACAAAAGTTGCAGCTTTCACAAAACTCAAAAACGAAGTTGTGCCAAAACTATGAGAGCTACCATGGCCAATTCTTGTTCACCTAACACAACGTGGGGCCCTGTATAACATACTGGAAAATTAGCCAATTCGTATGCCCATATGCACAGTCAGTGTGGGGTATGGACAGATCAGTTGAAAAAGTTACATTTTGGGGTGTTTTAATGGGTGCTATTGGACAAAAGTTGCAGCTTTCACAAAACTCAAAAACGAAGTTGTGCCAAACCTATGAGAGCTACATGGCCAATTCTTGCGCACCTAACACAACGTGGGGCCCTGTATAACATACTGGAAAATTAGCCTTCTAGCCTTTATGGTTTTGAGGAAATGGGCAACTCATTTTTTTATTGTGGCAAACGCATTATCTCAAAGAGCAAACACCTATTTTGGAAAGTAGTTGATATTTGTATTCTCACTGCTAAAAACCATCCCATATGCACAGTCAGTGTGGGGTATGGACAGATCAGTTGAAAAAGTTACATTTTGGGGTGTTTTAATGGGTGCTATTGGACAAAAGTTGCAGCTTTCACAAAATTCAAAAACGAATTTGTGCCGAAAATATTAGAGCTACATGGCCAATTCTTGCTCACCTAACTCAAGGTGGGGCCCTGTATAACATACTGGAAAATTAGCCTTCTAGCCTTTATGGTTTTGAAGAAATGGGCAATTCATTTTTTTATTGTGGCAAACGCATTATCTCAAAGAGCAAACACCTATTTTGGAAAGTAGTTGATATTTGTATTCTCACTGCTAAAAACCATCCCATATGCACAGTCAGTGTGGGGTATGGACAGATCAGTTGAAAAAGTTACATTTTGGGGTGTTTTAATGGGTGCTATTGGACAAAAGTTGCAGCTTTCACAAAACTCAAAAACGAAGTTGTGCCAAAACTATGAGAGCTACATGGCCAATTCTTGCTCACCTAACACAACGTGGGGCCCTGTATAACATACTGGAAAATTAGCCTTCTAGCCTTTATGGTTTTGAAGAAATGGGCAATTCATTTTTTTATTGTGGCAAACGCATTATCTCAAAGAGCAAACACCTATTTTGGAAAGTAGTTGATATTTGTATTCTCACTGCTAAAAACCATCCCATATGCACAGTCAGTGTGGGGTATGGACAGATCAGTTGAAAAAGTTACATTTTGGGGTGTTTTAATGGGTGCTATTGGACAAAAGTTGCAGCTTTCACAAAACTCAAAAACGAAGTTGTGCCAAAACTATGAGAGCTACATGGCCAATTCTTGCTCACCTAACACAACGTGGGGCCCTGTATAACATACTGGAAAATTAGCCTTCTAGCCTTTATGGTTTTGAAGAAATGGGCAATTCATTTTTTTATTGTGGCAAACGCATTATCTCAAAGAGCAAACACCTATTTTGGAAAGTAGTTGATATTTGTATTCTCACTGCTAAAAACCATCCAATATGCACAGTCAGTGTGGGGTATGGACAGATCAGTTGAAAAAGTTACATTTTGGGGTGTTTTAATGGGTGCTATTGGACAAAAGTTGCAGCTTTCACAAAATTCAAAAACGAATTTGTGCCAAAAATATTAGAGCTACATGGCCAATTATTGCTCACCTAACACAAGGTGGGGCCCTGTATAACATACTGGAAAATTAGCCTTCTAGCCTTTATGGTTTTGAAGAAATGGGCAATTCATTTTTTTTATTGTGGCAAACGCATTATCTCAAAGATCAAACACCTATTTTGGAAAGTAGTTGATATTTGTATTCTCACTGCTAAAAACCATCCCATATGCACAGTCAGTGTGGGGTATGGACAGATCAGTTGAAAAAGTTAGATTTTGGGGTGTTTTAATGGGTGCTATTGGACAAAAGTTGCAGCTTTCACAAAACTCAAAAACGAAGTTGTGCCAAAACTATGAGAGCTACATGGCCAATTCTTGCTCACCTAACACAACGTGGGGCCCTGTATAACATACTGGAAAATTAGCCTTCTAGCCTTTATGGTTTTGAAGAAATGGGCAATTCATTTTTTTATTGTGGCAAACGCATTATCTCAAAGAGCAAACACCTATTTTGGAAAGTAGTTGATATTTGTATTCTCACTGCTAAAAACCATCCCATATGCACAGTCAGTGTGGGGTATGGACAGATCAGTTGAAAAAGTTACATTTTGGGGTGTTTTAATGGGTGCTATTGGACAAAAGTTGCAGCTTTCACAAAACTCAAAAACGAAGTTGTGCCAAAACTATGAGAGCTACATGGCCAATTCTTGCTCACCTAACACAACGTGGGGCCCTGTATAACATACTGGAAAATTAGCCTTCTAGCCTTTATGGTTTTGAAGAAATGGGCAATTCATTTTTTTATTGTGGCAAACGCATTATCTCAAAGAGCAAACACCTATTTTGGAAAGTAGTTGATATTTGTATTCTCACTGCTAAAAACCATCCCATATGCACAGTCAGTGTGGGGTATGGACAGATCAGTTGAAAAAGTTACATTTTGGGGTGTTTTAATGGGTGCTATTGGACAAAAGTTGCAGCTTTCACAAAACTCAAAAACGAAGTTGTGCCAAAACTATGAGAGCTACATGGCCAATTCTTGCTCACCTAACACAACGTGGGGCCCTGTATAACATACTGGAAAATTAGCCTTCTAGCCTTTATGGTTTTGAAGAAATGGGCAATTCATTTTTTTATTGTGGCAAACGCATTATCTCAAAGAGCAAACACCTATTTTGGAAAGTAGTTGATATTTGTATTCTCACTGCTAAAAACCATCCAATATGCACAGTCAGTGTGGGGTATGGACAGATCAGTTGAAAAAGTTACATTTTGGGGTGTTTTAATGGGTGCTATTGGACAAAAGTTGCAGCTTTCACAAAATTCAAAAACGAATTTGTGCCAAAAATATTAGAGCTACATGGCCAATTCTTGCTCACCTAACACAAGGTGGGGCCCTGTATAACATACTGGAAAATTAGCCTTCTAGCCTTTATGGTTTTGAAGAAATGGGCAATTCATTTTTTTTATTGTGGCAAACGCATTATCTCAAAGATCAAACACCTATTTTGGAAAGTAGTTGATATTTGTATTCTCACTGCTAAAAACCATCCCATATGCACAGTCAGTGTGGGGTATGGACAGATCAGTTGAAAAAGTTAGATTTTGGGGTGTTTTAATGGGTGCTATTGGACAAAAGTTGCAGCTTTCACAAAACTCAAAAACGAAGTTGTGCCAAAACTATGAGAGCTACATGGCCAATTCTTGCTCACCTAACACAACGTGGGGCCCTGTATAACATACTGGAAAATTAGCCTTCTAGCCTTTATGGTTTTGAAGAAATGGGCAATTCATTTTTTTATTGTGGCAAACGCATTATCTCAAAGAGCAAACACCTATTTTGGAAAGTAGTTGATATTTGTATTCTCACTGCTAAAAACCATCCCATATGCACAGTCAGTGTGGGGTATGGACAGATCAGTTGAAAAAGTTACATTTTGGGGTGTTTTAATGGGTGCTATTGGACAAAAGTTGCAGCTTTCACAAAACTCAAAAACGAAGTTGTGCCAAAACTATGAGAGCTACCATGGCCAATTCTTGCTCACCTAACACAACGTGGGGCCCTGTATAACATACTGGAAAATTAGCCAATTCTTATGCCCATATGCACAGTCAGTGTGGGGTATGGACAGATCAGTTGAAAAAGTTACATTTTGGGGTGTTTTAATGGGTGCTATTGGACAAAAGTTGCAGCTTTCACAAAACTCAAAAACGAAGTTGTGCCAAAACTATGAGAGCTACCATGGCCAATTCTTGTTCACCTAACACAACGTGGGGCCCTGTATAACATACTGGAAAATTAGCCAATTCGTATGCCCATATGCACAGTCAGTGTGGGGTATGGACAGATCAGTTGAAAAAGTTACATTTTGGGGTGTTTTAATGGGTGCTATTGGACAAAAGTTGCAGCTTTCACAAAACTCAAAAACGAAGTTGTGCCAAACCTATGAGAGCTACATGGCCAATTCTTGCGCACCTAACACAACGTGGGGCCCTGTATAACATACTGGAAAATTAGCCTTCTAGCCTTTATGGTTTTGAGGAAATGGGCAACTCATTTTTTTATTGTGGCAAACGCATTATCTCAAAGAGCAAACACCTATTTTGGAAAGTAGTTGATATTTGTATTCTCACTGCTAAAAACCATCCCATATGCACAGTCAGTGTGGGGTATGGACAGATCAGTTGAAAAAGTTACATTTTGGGGTTTTTTAATGGGTGCTATTGGACAAAAGTTGCAGCTTTCACAAAATTCAAAAACGAATTTGTGCCGAAAATATTAGAGCTACATGGCCAATTCTTGCTCACCTAACACAAGGTGGGGCCCTGTATAACATACTGGAAAATTAGCCTTCTAGCCTTTATGGTTTTGAAGAAATGGGCAATTCATTTTTTTATTGTGGCAAACGCATTATCTCAAAGAGCAAACACCTATTTTGGAAAGTAGTTGATATTTGTATTCTCACTGCTAAAAACCATCCCATATGCACAGTCAGTGTGGGGTATGGACAGATCAGTTGAAAAAGTTACATTTTGGGGTGTTTTAATGGGTGCTATTGGACAAAAGTTGCAGCTTTCACAAAACTCAAAAACGAAGTTGTGCCAAAACTATGAGAGCTACATGGCCAATTCTTGCGCACCTAACACAACGTGGGGCCCTGTATAACATACTGGAAAATTAGCCTTCTAGCCTTTATGGTTTTGAGGAAATGGGCAACTCATTTTTTTATTGTGGCAAACGCATTATCTCAAAGAGCAAACACCTATTTTGGAAAGTAGTTGATATTTGTATTCTCACTGCTAAAAACCATCCCATATGCACAGTCAGTGTGGGGTATGGACAGATCAGTTGAAAAAGTTACATTTTGGGGTGTTTTAATGGGTGTTATTGGACAAAAGTTGCAGCTTTCACAAAATTCAAAAACGAATTTGTGCCGAAAATATTAGAGCTACATGGCCAATTCTTGCTCACCTAACACAAGGTGGGGCCCTGTATAACATACTGGAAAATTAGCCTTCTAGCCTTTATGGTTTTGAAGAAATGGGCAATTCATTTTTTTATTGTGGCAAACGCATTATCTCAAAGAGCAAACACCTATTTTGGAAAGTAGTTGATATTTGTATTCTCACTGCTAAAAACCATCCCATATGCACAGTCAGTGTGGGGTATGGACAGATCAGTTGAAAAAGTTACATTTTGGGGTGTTTTAATGGGTGCTATTGGACAAAAGTTGCAGCTTTCACAAAACTCAAAAACGAAGTTGTGCCAAAACTATGAGAGCTACATGGCCAATTCTTGCTCACCTAACACAACGTGGGGCCCTGTATAACATACTGGAAAATTAGCCTTCTAGCCTTTATGGTTTTGAAGAAATGGGCAATTCATTTTTTTATTGTGGCAAACGCATTATCTCAAAGAGCAAACACCTATTTTGGAAAGTAGTTGATATTTGTATTCTCACTGCTAAAAACCATCCCATATGCACAGTCAGTGTGGGGTATGGACAGATCAGTTGAAAAAGTTACATTTTGGGGTGTTTTAATGGGTGCTATTGGACAAAAGTTGCAGCTTTCACAAAACTCAAAAACGAAGTTGTGCCAAAACTATGAGAGCTACATGGCCAATTCTTGCTCACCTAACACAACGTGGGGCCCTGTATAACATACTGGAAAATTAGCCTTCTAGCCTTTATGGTTTTGAAGAAATGGGCAATTCATTTTTTTATTGTGGCAAACGCATTATCTCAAAGAGCAAACACCTATTTTGGAAAGTAGTTGATATTTGTATTCTCACTGCTAAAAACCATCCCATATGCACAGTCAGTGTGGGGTATGGACAGATCAGTTGAAAAAGTTACATTTTGGGGTGTTTTAATGGGTGCTATTGGACAAAAGTTGCAGCTTTCACAAAACTCAAAAACGAAGTTGTGCCAAAACTATGAGAGCTACATGGCCAATTCTTGCTCACCTAACACAACGTGGGGCCCTGTATAACATACTGGAAAATTAGCCTTCTAGCCTTTATGGTTTTGAAGAAATGGGCAATTCATTTTTTTATTGTGGCAAACGCATTATCTCAAAGAGCAAACACCTATTTTGGAAAGTAGTTGATATTTGTATTCTCACTGCTAAAAACCATCCCATATGCACAGTCAGTGTGGGGTATGGACAGATCAGTTGAAAAAGTTACATTTTGGGGTGTTTTAATGGGTGCTATTGGACAAAAGTTGCAGCTTTCACAAAATTCAAAAACGAATTTGTGCCAAAAATATTAGAGCTACATGGCCAATTCTTGCTCACCTAACACAAGGTGGGGCCCTGTATAACATACTGGAAAATTAGCCTTCTAGCCTTTATGGTTTTGAAGAAATGGGCAATTCATTTTTTTTATTGTGGCAAACGCATTATCTCAAAGATCAAACACCTATTTTGGAAAGTAGTTGATATTTGTATTCTCACTGCTAAAAACCATCCCATATGCACAGTCAGTGTGGGGTATGGACAGATCAGTTGAAAAAGTTAGATTTTGGGGTGTTTTAATGGGTGCTATTGGACAAAAGTTGCAGCTTTCACAAAACTCAAAAACGAAGTTGTGCCAAAACTATGAGAGCTACATGGCCAATTCTTGCTCACCTAACACAACGTGGGGCCCTGTATAACATACTGGAAAATTAGCCTTCTAGCCTTTATGGTTTTGAAGAAATGGGCAATTCATTTTTTTATTGTGGCAAACGCATTATCTCAAAGAGCAAACACCTATTTTGGAAAGTAGTTGATATTTGTATTCTCACTGCTAAAAACCATCCCATATGCACAGTCAGTGTGGGGTATGGACAGATCAGTTGAAAAAGTTACATTTTGGGGTGTTTTAATGGGTGCTATTGGACAAAAGTTGCAGCTTTCACAAAACTCAAAAACGAAGTTGTGCCAAAACTATGAGAGCTACCATGGCCAATTCTTGCTCACCTAACACAACGTGGGGCCCTGTATAACATACTGGAAAATTAGCCAATTCTTATGCCCATATGCACAGTCAGTGTGGGGTATGGACAGATCAGTTGAAAAAGTTACATTTTGGGGTGTTTTAATGGGTGCTATTGGACAAAAGTTGCAGCTTTCACAAAACTCAAAAACGAAGTTGTGCCAAAACTATGAGAGCTACCATGGCCAATTCTTGCTCACCTAACACAACGTGGGGCCCTGTATAACATACTGGAAAATTAGCCAATTCGTATGCCCATATGCACAGTCAGTGTGGGGTATGGACAGATCAGTTGAAAAAGTTACATTTTGGGGTGTTTTAATGGGTGCTATTGGACAAAAGTTGCAGCTTTCACAAAACTCAAAAACGAAGTTGTGCCAAACCTATGAGAGCTACATGGCCAATTCTTGCGCACCTAACACAACGTGGGGCCCTGTATAACATACTGGAAAATTAGCCTTCTAGCCTTTATGGTTTTGAGGAAATGGGCAACTCATTTTTTTATTGTGGCAAACGCATTATCTCAAAGAGCAAACACCTATTTTGGAAAGTAGTTGATATTTGTATTCTCACTGCTAAAAACCATCCCATATGCACAGTCAGTGTGGGGTATGGACAGATCAGTTGAAAAAGTTACATTTTGGGGTGTTTTAATGGGTGCTATTGGACAAAAGTTGCAGCTTTCACAAAATTCAAAAACGAATTTGTGCCGAAAATATTAGAGCTACATGGCCAATTCTTGCTCACCTAACACAAGGTGGGGCCCTGTATAACATACTGGAAAATTAGCCTTCTAGCCTTTATGGTTTTGAAGAAATGGGCAATTCATTTTTTTATTGTGGCAAACGCATTATCTCAAAGAGCAAACACCTATTTTGGAAAGTAGTTGATATTTGTATTCTCACTGCTAAAAACCATCCCATATGCACAGTCAGTGTGGGGTATGGACAGATCAGTTGAAAAAGTTACATTTTGGGGTGTTTTAATGGGTGCTATTGGACAAAAGTTGCAGCTTTCACAAAACTCAAAAACGAAGTTGTGCCAAAACTATGAGAGCTACATGGCCAATTCTTGCGCACCTAACACAACGTGGGGCCCTGTATAACATACTGGAAAATTAGCCTTCTAGCCTTTATGGTTTTGAGGAAATGGGCAACTCATTTTTTTATTGTGGCAAACGCATTATCTCAAAGAGCAAACACCTATTTTGGAAAGTAGTTGATATTTGTATTCTCACTGCTAAAAACCATCCCATATGCACAGTCAGTGTGGGGTATGGACAGATCAGTTGAAAAAGTTACATTTTGGGGTGTTTTAATGGGTGTTATTGGACAAAAGTTGCAGCTTTCACAAAATTCAAAAACGAATTTGTGCCGAAAATATTAGAGCTACATGGCCAATTCTTGCTCACCTAACACAAGGTGGGGCCCTGTATAACATACTGGAAAATTAGCCTTCTAGCCTTTATGGTTTTGAAGAAATGGGCAATTCATTTTTTTATTGTGGCAAACGCATTATCTCAAAGAGCAAACACCTATTTTGGAAAGTAGTTGATATTTGTATTCTCACTGCTAAAAACCATCCCATATGCACAGTCAGTGTGGGGTATGGACAGATCAGTTGAAAAAGTTACATTTTGGGGTGTTTTAATGGGTGCTATTGGACAAAAGTTGCAGCTTTCACAAAACTCAAAAACGAAGTTGTGCCAAAACTATGAGAGCTACATGGCCAATTCTTGCTCACCTAACACAACGTGGGGCCCTGTATAACATACTGGAAAATTAGCCTTCTAGCCTTTATGGTTTTGAAGAAATGGGCAATTCATTTTTTTTATTGTGGCAAACGCATTATCTCAAAGATCAAACACCTATTTTGGAAAGTAGTTGATATTTGTATTCTCACTGCTAAAAACCATCCCATATGCACAGTCAGTGTGGGGTATGGACAGATCAGTTGAAAAAGTTACATTTTGGGGTGTTTTAATGGGTGCTATTGGACAAAAGTTGCAGCTTTCACAAAACTCAAAAACGAAGTTGTGCCAAAACTATGAGAGCTACATGGCCAATTCTTGCTCACCTAACACAACGTGGGGCCCTGTATAACATACTGGAAAATTAGCCTTCTAGCCTTTATGGTTTTGAAGAAATTGGCAATTCATTTTTTTATTGTGGCAAACGCATTATCTCAAAGAGCAAACACCTATTTTGGAAAGTAGTTGATATTTGTATTCTCACTGCTAAAAACCATCCCATATGCACAGTCAGTGTGGGGTATGGACAGATCAGTTGAAAAAGTTACATTTTGGGGTGTTTTAATGGGTGCTATTGGACAAAAGTTGCAGCTTTCACAAAACTCAAAAACGAAGTTGTGCCAAAACTATGAGAGCTACATGGCCAATTCTTGCTCACCTAACACAACGTGGGGCCCTGTATAACATACTGGAAAATTAGCCTTCTAGCCTTTATGGTTTTGAAGAAATGGGCAATTCATTTTTTTTATTGTGGCAAACGCATTATCTCAAAGAGCAAACACCTATTTTGGAAAGTAGTTGATATTTGTATTCTCACTGCTAAAAACCATCCAATATGCACAGTCAGTGTGGGGTATGGACAGATCAGTTGAAAAAGTTACATTTTGGGGTGTTTTAATGGGTGCTATTGGACAAAAGTTGCAGCTTTCACAAAATTCAAAAACGAATTTGTGCCAAAAATATTAGAGCTACATGGCCAATTCTTGCTCACCTAACACAAGGTGGGGCCCTGTATAACATACTGGAAAATTAGCCTTCTAGCCTTTATGGTTTTGAAGAAATGGGCAATTCATTTTTTTATTGTGGCAAACGGATTATCTCAAAGAGCAAACACCTATTTTGGAAAGTAGTTGATATTTGTATTCTCACTGCTAAAAACCATCCCATATGCACAGTCAGTGTGGGGTATGGACAGATCAGTTGAAAAAGTTACATTTTGGGGTGTTTTAATGGGTGCTATTGGACAAAAGTTGCAGCTTTCACAAAACTCAAAAACGAAGTTGTGCCAAAACTATGAGAGCTACATGGCCAATTCTTGCTCACCTAACACAACGTGGGGCCCCGTATAACATACTGGAAAATTAGCCTTCTAGCCTTTATGGTTTTGAAGAAATGGGCAATTCATTTTTTTATTGTGGCAAACGCATTATCTCAAAGAGCAAACACCTATTTTGGAAAGTAGTTGATATTTGTATTCTCACTGCTAAAAACCATCCCATATGCACAGTCAGTGTGGGGTATGGACAGATCAGTTGAAAAAGTTACATTTTGGGGTGTTTTAATGGGTGCTATTGGACAAACGTTGCAGCTTTCACAAAATTCAAAAACGAAGTTGTGCCAAAAATATTAGAGCTACATGGCCAATTCTTGCTCACCTAACACAAGGTGGGGCCCTGTATAACATACTGGAAAATTAGCCTTCTAGCCTTTATGGTTTTGAAGAAATGGGCAATTCATTTTTTTTATTGTGGCAAACGCATTATCTCAAAGATCAAACACCTATTTTGGAAAGTAGTTGATATTTGTATTCTCACTGCTAAAAACCATCCCATATGCACAGTCAGTGTGGGGTATGGACAGATCAGTTGAAAAAGTTACATTTTGGGGTGTTTTAATGGGTGCTATTGGACAAAAGTTGCAGCTTTCACAAAACTCAAAAACGAAGTTGTGCCAAAACTATGAGAGCTACATGGCCAGTTCTTGCTCACCTAACACAACGTGGGGCCCTGTATAACATACTGGAAAATTAGCCTTCTAGCCTTTATGGTTTTGAAGAAATGGGCAATTCATTTTTTTATTGTGGCAAACGCATTATCTCAAAGAGCAAACACCTATTTTGGAAAGTAGTTGATATTTGTATTCTCACTGCTAAAAACCATCCCATATGCACAGTCAGTGTGGGGTATGGACAGATCAGTTGAAAAAGTTACATTTTGGGGTGTTTTAATGGGTGCTATTGGACAAAAGTTGCAGCTTTCACAAAACTCAAAAACGAAGTTGTGCCAAAACTATGAGAGCTACATGGCCAATTCTTGCTCACCTAACACAACGTGGGGCCCTGTATAACATACTGGAAAATTAGCCTTCTAGCCTTTATGGTTTTGAAGAAATGGGCAATTCATTTTTGTATTGTGGCAAACGCATTATCTCAAAGAGCAAACACCTATTTTGGAAAGTAGTTGATATTTGTATTCTCACTGCTAAAAACCATCCCATATGCACAGTCAGTGTGGGGTATGGACAGATCAGTTGAAAAAGTTACATTTTGGGGTGTTTTAATGGGTGCTATTGGACAAAAGTTGCAGCTTTCACAAAACTCAAAAACGAAGTTGTGCCAAAACTATGAGAGCTACATGGCCAATTCTTGCTCACCTAACACAACGTGGGGCCCTGTATAACATACTGGAAAATTAGCCTTCTAGCCTTTATGGTTTTGAAGAAATGGGCAATTCATTTTTTTATTGTGGCAAACGCATTATCTCAAAGAGCAAACACCTATTTTGGAAAGTAGTTGATATTTGTATTCTCACTGCTAAAAACCATCCCATATGCACAGTCAGTGTGGGGTATGGACAGATCAGTTGAAAAAGTTACATTTTGGGGTGTTTTAATGGGTGCTATTGGACAAAAGTTGCAGCTTTCACAAAACTCAAAAACGAAGTTGTGCCAAAACTATGAGAGCTACATGGCCAATTCTTGCTCACCTAACACAAGGTGGGGCCCTGTATAACATACTGGAAAATTAGCCTTCTAGCCTTTATGGTTTTGAAGAAATGGGCAATTCATTTTTTTATTGTGGCAAACACATTATCTCAAAGAGCAAACACCTATTTTGGAAAGTAGTTGATATTTGTATTCTCACTGCTAAAAACCATCCCATATCCACAGTCAGTGTGGGGTATGGACAGATCAGTTGAAAAAGTTACATTTTGGGGTGTTTTAATGGGTGCTATTGGACAAAAGTTGCAGCTTTCACAAAACTCAAAAACGAAGTTGTGCCAAAACTATGAGAGCTACATGGCCAATTCTTGCTCACCTAACACAACGTGGGGCCCTGTATAACATACTGGAAAATTAGCCTTCTAGCCTTTATGGTTTTGAAGAAATGGGCAATTCATTTTTTTATTGTGGCAAACGCATTATCTCAAAGAGCAAACACCTATTTTGGAAAGTAGTTGATATTTGTATTCTCACTGCTAAAAACCATCCCATATGCACAGTCAGTGTGGGGTATGGACAGATCAGTTGAAAAAGATACATTTTGGGGTGTTTTAATGGGTGCTATTGGACAAAAGTTGCAGCTTTCACAAAACTCAAAAACGAAGTTGTGCCAAAACTATGAGAGCTACATGGCCAATTCTTGCTCACCTAACACAACGTGGGGCCCTGTATAACATACTGGAAAATTAGCCTTCTAGACTTTATGGTTTTGAAGAAATGGGCAATTCATTTTTTTATTGTGGCAAACGCATTATCTCAAAGAGCAAACACCTATTTTGGAAAGTAGTTGATATTTGTATTCTCACTGCTAAAAACCATCCCATATGCACAGTCAGTGTGGGGTATGGACAGATCAGTTGAAAAAGTTACATTTTGGGGTGTTTTAATGGGTGCTATTGGACAAAAGTTGCAGCTTTCACAAAACTCAAAAACGAAGTTGTGCCAAAACTATGAGAGCTACATGGCCAATTCTTGCTCACCTAACACAACGTGGGGCCCTGTATAACATACTGGAAAATTAGCCTTCTAGCCTTTATGGTTTTGAAGAAATGGGCAATTCATTTTTTTATTGTGGCAAACGCATTATCTCAAAGAGCAAACACCTATTTTGGAAAGTAGTTGATATTTGTATTCTCACTGCTAAAAACCATCCAATATGCACAGTCAGTGTGGGGTATGGACAGATCAGTTGAAAAAGTTACATTTTGGGGTGTTTTAATGGGTGCTATTGGACAAAAGTTGCAGCTTTCACAAAATTCAAAAACGAATTTGTGCCAAAAATATTAGAGCTACATGGCCAATTCTTGCTCACCTAACACAAGGTGGGGCCCTGTATAACATACTGGAAAATTAGCCTTCTAGCCTTTATGGTTTTGAAGAAATGGGCAATTCATTTTTTTTATTGTGGCAAACGCATTATCTCAAAGATCAAACACCTATTTTGGAAAGTAGTTGATATTTGTATTCTCACTGCTAAAAACCATCCCTTATGCACAGTCAGTGTGGGGTATGGACAGATCAGTTGAAAAAGTTAGATTTTGGGGTGTTTTAATGGGTGCTATTGGACAAAAGTTGCAGCTTTCACAAAACTCAAAAACGAAGTTGTGCCAAAACTATGAGAGCTACATGGCCAATTCTTGCTCACCTAACACAACGTGGGGCCCTGTATAACATACTGGAAAATTAGCCTTCTAGCCTTTATGGTTTTGAAGAAATGGGCAATTCATTTTTTTATTGTGGCAAACGCATTATCTCAAAGAGCAAACACCTATTTTGGAAAGTAGTTGATATTTGTATTCTCACTGCTAAAAACCATCCCATATGCACAGTCAGTGTGGGGTATGGACAGATCAGTTGAAAAAGTTACATTTTGGGGTGTTTTAATGGGTGCTATTGGACAAAAGCTGCAGCTTTCACAAAACTCAAAAACGAAGTTGTGCCAAAACTATGAGAGCTACATGGCCAATTCTTGCTCACCTAACACAACGTGGGGCCCCGTATAACATACTGGAAAATTAGCCTTCTAGCCTTTATGGTTTTGAAGAAATGGGCAATTCATTTTTTTATTGTGGCAAACGCATTATCTCAAAGAGCAAACACCTATTTTGGAAAGTAGTTGATATTTGTATTCTCACTGCTAAAAACCATCCCATATGCACAGTCAGTGTGGGGTATGGACAGATCAGTTGAAAAAGTTACATTTTGGGGTGTTTTAATGGGTGCTATTGGACAAAAGTTGCAGCTTTCACAAAATTCAAAAACGAAGTTGTGCCAAAAATATTAGAGCTACATGGCCAATTCTTGCTCACCTAACACAAGGTGGGGCCCTGTATAACATACTGGAAAATTAGCCTTCTAGCCTTTATGGTTTTGAAGAAATGGGCAATTCATTTTTTTTATTGTGGCAAACGCATTATCTCAAAGATCAAACACCTATTTTGGAAAGTAGTTGATATTTGTATTCTCACTGCTAAAAACCATCCCATATGCACAGTCAGTGTGGGGTATGGACAGATCAGTTGAAAAAGTTACATTTTGGGGTGTTTTAATGGGTGCTATTGGACAAAAGTTGCAGCTTTCACAAAACTCAAAAACGAAGTTGTGCCAAAACTATGAGAGCTACATGGCCAATTCTTGCTCACCTAACACAACGTGGGGCCCTGTATAACATACTGGAAAATTAGCCTTCTAGCCTTTATGGTTTTGAAGAAATGGGCAATTCATTTTTTTTATTGTGGCAAACGCATTATCTCAAAGAGCAAACACCTATTTTGGAAAGTAGTTGATATTTGTATTCTCACTGCTAAAAACCATCCCATATGCACAGTCAGTGTGGGGTATGGACAGATCAGTTGAAAAAGTTACATTTTGGGGTGTTTTAATGGGTGCTATTGGACCAAAGTTGCAGCTTTCACAAAACTCAAAAACGAAGTTGTGCCAAAACTATGAGAGCTACATGGCCAATTCTTGCTCACCTAACACAACGTGGGGCCCTGTATAACATACTGGAAAATTAGCCTTCTAGCCTTTATGGTTTTGAAGAAATGGGCAATTCATTTTTGTATTGTGGCAAACGCATTATCTCAAAGAGCAAACACCTATTTTGGAAAGTAGTTGATATTTGTATTCTCACTGCTAAAAACCATCCCATATGCACAGTCAGTGTGGGGTATGGACAGATCAGTTGAAAAAGTTACATTTTGGGGTGTTTTAATGGGTGCTATTGGACAAAAGTTGCAGCTTTCACAAAACTCAAAAACGAAGTTGTGCCAAAACTATGAGAGCTACATGGCCAATTCTTGCTCACCTAACACAACGTGGGGCCCTGTATAACATACTGGAAAATTAGCCTTCTAGCCTTTATGGTTTTGAAGAAATGGGCAATTCATTTTTTTATTGTGGCAAACGCATTATCTCAAAGAGCAAACACCTATTTTGGAAAGTAGTTGATATTTGTATTCTCACTGCTAAAAACCATCCCATATGCACAGTCAGTGTGGGGTATGGACAGATCAGTTGAAAAAGTTACATTTTGGGGTGTTTTAATGGGTGCTATTGGACAAAAGTTGCAGCTTTCACAAAACTCAAAAACGAAGTTGTGCCAAAACTATGAGAGCTACATGGCCAATTCTTGCTCACCTAACACAACGTGGGGCCCTGTATAACATACTGGAAAATTAGCCTTCTAGCCTTTATGGTTTTGAAGAAATGGGCAATTCATTTTTTTATTGTGGCAAACGCATTATCTCAAAGAGCAAACACCTATTTTGGAAAGTAGTTGATATTTGTATTCTCACTGCTAAAAACCATCCCATATCCACAGTCAGTGTGGGGTATGGACAGATCAGTTGAAAAAGTTACATTTTGGGGTGTTTTAATGGGTGCTATTGGACAAAAGTTGCAGCTTTCACAAAACTCAAAAACGAAGTTGTGCCAAAACTATGAGAGCTACATGGCCAATTCTTGCTCACCTAACACAACGTGGGGCCCTGTATAACATACTGGAAAATTAGCCTTCTAGCCTTTATGGTTTTGAAGAAATGGGCAATTCATTTTTTTATTGTGGCAAACGCATTATCTCAAAGAGCAAACACCTATTTTGGAAAGTAGTTGATATTTGTATTCTCACTGCTAAAAACCATCCCATATGCACAGTCAGTGTGGGGTATGGACAGATCAGTTGAAAAAGATACATTTTGGGGTGTTTTAATGGGTGCTATTGGACAAAAGTTGCAGCTTTCACAAAACTCAAAAACGAAGTTGTGCCAAAACTATGAGAGCTACATGGCCAATTCTTGCTCACCTAACACAACGTGGGGCCCTGTATAACATACTGGAAAATTAGCCTTCTAGACTTTATGGTTTTGAAGAAATGGGCAATTCATTTTTTTATTGTGGCAAACGCATTATCTCAAAGAGCAAACACCTATTTTGGAAAGTAGTTGATATTTGTATTCTCACTGCTAAAAACCATCCCATATGCACAGTCAGTGTGGGGTATGGACAGATCAGTTGAAAAAGTTACATTTTGGGGTGTTTTAATGGGTGCTATTGGACAAAAGTTGCAGCTTTCACAAAACTCAAAAACGAAGTTGTGCCAAAACTATGAGAGCTACATGGCCAATTCTTGCTCACCTAACACAACGTGGGGCCCTGTATAACATACTGGAAAATTAGCCTTCTAGCCTTTATGGTTTTGAAGAAATGGGCAATTCATTTTTTTATTGTGGCAAACGCATTATCTCAAAGAGCAAACACCTATTTTGGAAAGTAGTTGATATTTGTATTCTCACTGCTAAAAACCATCCAATATGCACAGTCAGTGTGGGGTATGGACAGATCAGTTGAAAAAGTTACATTTTGGGGTGTTTTAATGGGTGCTATTGGACAAAAGTTGCAGCTTTCACAAAATTCAAAAACGAATTTGTGCCAAAAATATTAGAGCTACATGGCCAATTCTTGCTCACCTAACACAAGGTGGGGCCCTGTATAACATACTGGAAAATTAGCCTTCTAGCCTTTATGGTTTTGAAGAAATGGGCAATTCATTTTTTTTATTGTGGCAAACGCATTATCTCAAAGATCAAACACCTATTTTGGAAAGTAGTTGATATTTGTATTCTCACTGCTAAAAACCATCCCATATGCACAGTCAGTGTGGGGTATGGACAGATCAGTTGAAAAAGTTACATTTTGGGGTGTTTTAATGGGTGCTATTGGACAAAAGTTGCAGCTTTCACAAAACTCAAAAACGAAGTTGTGCCAAAACTATGAGAGCTACATGGCCAATTCTTGCTCACCTAACACAACGTGGGGCCCTGTATAACATACTGGAAAATTAGCCTTCTAGCCTTTATGGTTTTGAAGAAATGGGCAATTCATTTTTTTATTGTGGCAAACGCATTATCTCAAAGAGCAAACACCTATTTTGGAAAGTAGTTGATATTTGTATTCTCACTGCTAAAAACCATCCCATAGGGGGCTCTGCTGAGCACTGATGGCGTAGGACGTGTTTTGCGGTGGCTCCGCTGGAATGGGACATTTTCTTAACATTTCTGCACCAACTTTTTGTGTTTTGATACACAAATCTGCTAAGTAGTGCATTTATTGACCATCACTTCACTGAGTCGGCGTTTTCAATGACTGGTATGAATACTCGAAGTAACTCGAAGCCCGAGCAGGAGGCACTCGCTATGCCGGAGGCTAGTGGGCCATTGCTAGCTAGCATAAAAGAGATGATGGAGGAGATGCGCAGAGACATTATCGGGAGTTTTGAAACTACAGTTGCAGATGTTGTTAAAAGGGAGGTCACGAGGGCTTTGGCACCTCTGGAGACCAAAATCACATCCTTCGCGTCCACCATTACGGCCCTAGAAGATGTAGCTAACGACCACGATGAGAGGCTAACTAGCCTGCAGGCCTGTGTTAGCAAGCTTCGAGGAGAAGTCGAGTCTCTGTCCAAAAAGAGTGACGAATTGGAAGGACGCTCCAGATTAAACAACATTCGCATACTAGGGGTCCAGGAGGGTTCCGAGGGTACCCGCCCGACAGAATTTGTGGCCGGCTTTCTACAGAATTTGCTCCGTTTGGATGCTAAACCTGATCTTGACCGAGCACACCGCACTTTGCGGCCTAAGCCTGGAGATGGAGCCCCCTTTATTGCCCGTGTCAACCAGTTTCAGGTTCGAAATGAAATCCTTCGAAAAGCCCGTGAGCTATCTTCCTTGAATTACAATGGGAGGCGAGTATTCATCTTTCCGGACTTTACGGCTGCGGTGGCGAAGAAACGCGCAGCTTTCAGTGCTGTTAAGAAGGTACTCCACTCCTGCCCTGGGGTGAAGTTTGGTCTCTTTTTCCCCGCATCTCTTCGGATTACACTTTCCAATGGACAACTCCATACATTTGAAGATCCAGATCTTGCTATGGACTTCGTGAAGAAAAACCTCAAGATCATGGTTGCTCAAGACCCTGTTTAACACAATATTGTGTTATATGATGGACAACGCCTTTGCGTGATGTTATTATGAGGAGGTTTGGATGCTTTCTTCTTATTTAAATCCTGGTTAGTATTATTGCTCATTTGTTTTAAAATGTATGCGTTTTTTTCTGAGGTTGCCATACATTCATTGTTAATTGCTCATTCGTTTTGACTTGTGTGTATTTTTATTTATTTCAAAAAAAAATTTTTAAGCAATGTAGATGCAACTTCATCTACAGCCCTGCTGGATGGACAGTGGTGGTTACAATTTATTTGATGTTACTAATTTACTTACTTTAATTGATTTCATTATTTTTTTTTTTCTTTTTTTTACTTTATTATTGCCTGTGTATTATATCTTATGTGTATATTTGATACATTTTAAGTTATTACTTTTTGTCTTTGCAGTTCTATTTTTTGTTTTGTTTCCATCCTTTTATATATTTTTTTTACATATCTCAAAAGGTATTACTTATTTTGTATTCAATTTAGTTTTGTTTTGTGCACTAAATTTGGAGAATTGGATAAATTGTTTGTTTGGAAAAAAAACTTCATATTCATATTGCTTTATTATGCACAAAACACGTGTTCCAATTTATCTGAAGTTGGTGGTGCAGGTAATATTTCCTGTATAGTCCACATTCCGTAGGAGAGTATGTTATTTAGTGACTGCTCTCCCTGCCTTAGTAAGGCTTATTTGTATTTTTGTGGGGGGAGGGTTTTCGCGCATCTAGTTTGGGGAGATGCTTCTGCGACTTTTTCTTGTTTTTTTTTCTATTTTGTGTATGTGTGTGTTGTTGCGTTTTTTGTTTTGTTTTGTTTGTTTTTGTTTTCCTTTTTGCAGGTGTCCAACAGAATGTATTCTCAAATTGATTAGGATATCATAATGGCGGCCACACGAACAACAGCTGTTGCAGGACAAGAACTCCGCTTTACTAGCTTTAACTGCAAAGGGCTCAACAATCCTTTAAAGCGCAGTAAGGTACTACACCATATTCAACAATTGGGGGCTCATATTATTTATCTGCAAGAGACCCATCTGAAAAATTTAGATCATATGAAATTAAAAAAGAGTTGGATAAGTCATATTTATCATTCGTCATTTAACAGTAGGTCTCGAGGGGTGGCAATTTTGATACGTAAATCTGTCCCCTTTGTATATTTGCAAACAATCTCTGATTCCAATGGCAGATATCTTATTGTGACTGGTACTATTCGTAATATTCCCATAGCCTTGGTTAATGTCTATGCTCCCAATTTCGATGATGAGGGCTTTTTTAAACAGGTGTTTGCACGAATCCCAGATATGTCCTCTTATCGTTTGATAATGGGAGGGGATTTCAACTGTTGGCAGGACCCTCAGTTGGATCGATCCTCTAGTAAAACAGCAACTTTGACCCGTACGGCGAAAGTTGTCAACTCCTTTATGACGGAATTTGCTGTTTCGGACCCTTGGCGTTTTTTATATCCCCAACAAAAGGCTTATTCTTTTTTCTCTCCAGTTCACCACACTTTTACACGTATTGACTTTTTCTTACTTGACAATAGATTTTTATCTTCTCTGACGGATTGCAAGTACGAGGCTATTGTTTTATCTGACCATGCTCCAGTTTTAATGAATGTTACATTTCAGTTCCAATCTAGTCCGCCATCGTGGCGTTTAAATACCCGCCTCTTATCAAATGAAAACTTTGTCTCCTTTATTGAACAGCAAATAGACCTTTTCTTAATTAATAATAGGGGCCCTGAAGTTTCGGCTTCACTGTTGTGGGAAACTTTAAAGGCCTATATTAGAGGGGAAATAATTTCGTATACGAAGTATGAAACTAAACTTAAAAAAGAGAAACTATCTAATTTGACATGTCGTATCTCTCAATTAGATAGTCTATATGCAACCTCTCCATCTCCAAACTTGTATAAGGAACGCCTTTTATTACAATCTGAGTTTGATATATTAATGACGCAACGCACGACTGAGTTACTACTACAATCTGGTGCCCAGTTTTACGAACATGGGGACAAAGCTGGTAAATTGCTGGCACATCAAATTCGACAATTGTCTGCATCACGCCAAATTTCTATAATTCGACTGGAACATGGGGTTACGTCTGATCCAGCTGAGATAAATTTAGCTTTTAAAAACTTTTATTCTTTATTGTATTCTTCAGAGTGCGCTCCATCGGTGTCTGATTTTGATACATTTTTTTACAGATTTAGAGGTTCCTTCTATTGACCAGGTGCTCGCTAGTAACCTTGAGAAGCCTCTCACAATATTGGAGCTTACCAATGCTGTCAAGTCCCTTCAGGGGGGTAAATGCCCTGGTCCGGACGGGTACCCTTGTGAGTTTTATAAAACATTTTGGGATAAGCTTTCTTCATTGCTGTTGGATGTTTACAATGAATCCTTATTATGTGGCCACTTGCCTCAGACTCTAAATCAGGCTTTGATCAGTGTCCTTCCAAAAAAAGGCAAAGACCCACAACTTTGTTCTTCTTATCGTCCTATAAGTCTATTGAATGTTGATTTTAAATTGCTTTCAAAGGTTTTAGCATTACGTTTAGAATCCGTTCTTCCCTCTGTTGTGAGTACAGACCAAACTGGCTTTGTCCAAAATAGACACTCTTTTTCCAATATAAGACGACTCTTTAATGTTATTTACAACTCCACCTCTGAAAACACCCAGGAAGCCTTAATCTCTTTAGATGCCGAGAAGGCTTTTGATAGGGTGGAGTGGCAATATTTATTTTATACAATTAGAAAATTTGGTTTTGGCGAAAATTTCCTCTCCTGGATTCAGCTGCTCTATTCGGACCCACATGCCTCCATAAGAACTAATAACATACAGTCTACCTATTTTTGTCTCACTCGTTCTACACGGCAAGGTTGCCCATTAAGTCCTTTGTTATTTGCTTTGGCGATTGAACCTCTTGCAATAGCACTTAAATCAAACCCAGGAATTAGAGGAATATTCAGACATGGTATAGAGACCAAAATTTCTTTATATGCAGACGACTTACTTTTATATGTTTCTGACTTGAACTCTTCTATCCCAGCGGCTCTTAGAACACTGCAGGAATTTGGACGGTTGTCAGGCTACAAATTAAATCTCAATAAGAGTGAGTTTTTCCCGGTCAATGCATCTATTTGTACGTTTCCTCTACAAACTTTGCCATTTAAAATTGCTCAAAATAATTTCACTTACTTGGGAATTCAGGTAACTTTAAAATTTCAGGATCTTTTTGCTGCAAACTTTTCCCCTTTATTGTTGCGCATTAAAGAAGATTTAGACCGTTGGTCAATCTTAGGGCTTTCTTTGGTTGCACGTATCAATTGCGTTAAAATAATAATAATAATAATGCCTTACACTTGTATTGCGCTTTACAAGTCTGTATTACCAAGTTTTTCTCAAAGCGCCACATTGTCGTCATTAATCATTCACTCCATACTCGGTGGTGGTAAGCTACTGTTGTAGCCACAGCTGCCCTGGGGTAGACTGACGGAAGCGAGGCAGCCAATCTGCGCCATCGGCCCCTCCGACCACCACCAACCACTCACATCATTCATCCCGGCCTATTGTACATGTTTTTAGTGGTAGGGGAAACCGGAGTACCCGGAGGAAACCTACGCAGACACGGGGAGAACATGCAAACTCCACACAGAAAGGCCCCGTCCAGGTGGGAATCGAACCCGGGACCGTCTAGCTGTGAAGCCGAAGCACTAACCGCTGTGCTACCGTGCCGCCCAAAATGAATATACTTCCCCGTTTTTTATACTTGTTTCAATGTATCCCAATCTTTTTGACACAGTCTTTTTTCAAGAAACTTGATACTGTTATTCGTGAATTTCTATGGGACAAGAAGGTTCCTCGCTTACGCTTACAATATTTGCAAAAATCTAAACAACTTGGGGGCATGGCCCTTCCCAACTTTAAATTTTATTACTGGTCTTGTAATATTAGAATATTCAGATAGTGGCTTCAGTTTGATGCTTCAAATTCTGCTGCCTGGCTCATTATGGAGGCAAACTCTGTTAAACCAACTTCACTGTTGGCCTTGCTTCACTCTCCTATTCAATTCCCAGTGTCTGCTTACACAGGCAACAAGATAGTAAAATCATCATTGAAGATTTGGCTTCAGTTCAGGCGATGCCTTGGTTTGCAATCCTTCTCCTTGTATGCCCCACTTGCATCCAATCATACTTTCCCACCCTCCCTTATAGATACAGCATTTATTTTATGGTTGAGGATGGGTATTAAATCAGTCAGGGACATGTTCATTGATAATATATTTGCTTCTTTTCAACAGATTGTTGATAAATTTTGTATACCTCGCAATCATTTTTTTCGATACTTGCAGGTACGAAGTTTTGTTCATAGTATGTTTCCAACATTTCCGAATGCTCCAGGAAATTCATCCCTTGATATATTTTTGCAACCTATCCCTTCTCTCAAAGGTGCAATCTCTATTACATACAATCAGATTACCTCAGTTCGTCCACAAGCCACTGATAAAATTCGAGTCCGCTGGGAAGAAGACTTGGGGGAGGTCATATCAGAGGAGCTTTGGTCACAAATTTTATTGCTAGTACATAAATCTTCAATATGCGCTAAACATAGTCTTATCCAGTGCAAATTTCTGCACCGAATATACTACACCAAATCACGTTTAGCTAAAATCTACCCAAATGTTTCACCGGTATGTGACCGATGCCAACATCCAACTGCAAATGTAATACATACCTTTTGGCTTTGTCCGCAACTGTCAAATTATTGGGCTAAAGTTTTTGAAATCATGTCGGGTGTAGTTGGTAAAACAGTTCACCCAAATCCACTTACTGCCTTATTCGGTATTACACCTTCTCAAATATCTCTCTCAGCCTCTCAGAAATCATCACTGGCTTTCATGACCCTTCTGGCACGTCGGACTATACTAAGAAAATGGAAATGTCCAACACCCCCATCTTATATTCATTGGCTACGGGATGTACTGTATTTTGTTAAATTAGAAAAGATTCGCTTTACTGTGAGAGACTCCCTTGACAAATTTTCTAAAACATGGAACCCTTTATTTGTGATTCTCAGAAGAATTAATTTCCCTTTTGTACCCGATTAAACAGCTTGCTGGTATCAACGCAACTAACACCTTACAATCCCTTAACCGCTGGCACCTGCTTTTTTGTTTGTTTTTGTTTTTCAGATAAATAATACATTATTTTGTGATGAATACAATGTTGTTCTTTTGCTTGTTTTTTTTTTTTATGTCTATTTTGGTATAGTCTCTTTGAATATTGCATTTTCACTTTTGTATTTGTTATGTGCCTTAAAAATGTAAAATAAAGTTGGGAAAAAAAAAAAAAACATCCCATATGCACAGTCAGTGTGGGGCATGGACAGATCAGTTGAAAAAGTTACATTTTGGGGTGTTTTAATGGGTGCTATTGGACAAAAGTTGCAGCTTTCACAAAACTCAAAAACGAAGTTGTGCCAAAACTATGAGAGCTACATGGCCAATTCTTGCTCACCTAACACAACGTGGGGCCCTGTATAACATACTGGAAAATTAGCCTTCTAGCCTTTATGGTTTTGAAGAAATGGGCAATTCATTTTTTTATTGTGGCAAACGCATTATCTCAAAGAGCAAACACCTATTTTGGAAAGTAGTTGATATTTGTGATTCTCACTGCTAAAAACCATCCCATATGCACAGTCAGTGTGGGGTATGGACAGATCAGTTTAAAAAGTTACATTGTGGGGTGTTTTAATGGGTGCTATTGGACAAAAGTTGCAGCTTTCACAAAACTCAAAAACGAAGTTGTGCCAAAACTATGAGAGCTACATGGCCAATTCTTGCTCACCTAACACAACGTGGGGCCCTGTATAACATACTGGAAAATTAGCCTTCTAGCCTTTATGGTTTTGAAGAAATGGGCAATTCATTTTTTTATTGTGGCAAACGCATTATCTCAAAGAGCAAACACCTATTTTGGAAAGTAGTTGATATTTGTATTCTCACTGCTAAAACCCATCCCATATGCACAGTCAGTGTGGGGTATGGACAGATCAGTTGAAAAAGTTACATTTTGGGGTGTTTTAATGGGTGCTATTGGACAAAAGTTGCAGCTTTCACAAAACTCAAAAACGAAGTTGTGCCAAAACTATGAGAGCTACATGGCCAATTCTTGCTCACCTAACACAACGTGGGGCCCTGTATAACATACTGGAAAATTAGCCTTCTAGCCTTTATGGTTTTGAAGAAATGGGCAATTCATTTTTTTATTGTGGCAAACGCATTATCTCAAAGAGCAAACACCTATTTTGGAAAGTAGTTGATATTTGTATTCTCACTGCTAAAAACCATCCCATATGCACAGTCAGTGTGGGGTATGGACAGATCAGTTGAAAAAGTTACATTTTGGGGTGTTTTAATGGGTGCTATTGGACAAAAGTTGCAGCTTTCACAAAACTCAAAAACGAAGTTGTGCCAAAACTATGAGAGCTACATGGCCAATTCTTGCTCACCTAACACAACGTGGGGCCCTGTATAACATACTGGAAAATTAGCCTTCTAGCCTTTATGGTTTTGAATAAATGGGCAATTCATTTTTTTTATTGTGGCAAACGCATTATCTCAAAGAGCAAACACCTATTTTGGAAAGTAGTTGATATTTGTATTCTCACTGCTAAAAACCATCCCATATGCACAGTCAGTGTGGGGTATGGACAGATCAGTTGAAAAAGTTACATTTTGGGGTGTTTTAATGGGTGCTATTGGACAAAAGTTGCAGCTTTCACAAAACTCAAAAACGAAGTTGTGCCAAAACTATGAGAGCTACATGGCCAATTCTTGCTCACCTAACACAACGTGGGGCCCTGTATAACATACTGGAAAATTAGCCTTCTAGCCTTTATGGTTTTGAAGAAATGGGCAATTCATTTTTTTATTGTGGCAAACGCATTATCTCAAAGAGCAAACACCTGTTTTGGAAAGTAGTTGATATTTGTATTCTCACTGCTAAAAACCATCCCATATGCACAGTCAGTGTGGGGTATGGACAGATCAGTTGAAAAAGTTACATTTTGGGGTGTTTTAATGGGTGCTATTGGACAAAAGTTGCAGCTTTCACAAAACTCAAAAACGAAGTTGTGCCAAAACTATGAGAGCTACATGGCCAATTCTTGCTCACCTAACACAACGTGGGGCCCTGTATAACATACTGGAAAATTAGCCTTCTAGCCTTTATGGTTTTGAAGAAATGGGCAATTCATTTTTTTATTGTGGCAAACGCATTATCTCAAAGAGCAAACACCTGTTTTGGAAAGTAGTTGATATTTGTATTCTCACTGCTAAAAACCATCCCATATGCACAGTCAGTGTGGGGTATGGACAGATCAGTTGAAAAAGTTACATTTTGGGGTGTTTTAATGGGTGCTATTGGACAAAAGTTGCAGCTTTCACAAAACTCAAAAACGAAGTTGTGCCAAAACTATGAGAGCTACATGGCCAATTCTTGCTCACCTAACACAACGTGGGGCCCTGTATAACATACTGGAAAATTAGCCTTCTAGCCTTTATGGTTTTGAAGAAATGGGCAATTCATTTTTTTATTGTGGCAAACGCATTATCTCAAAGAGCAAACACCTATTTTGGAAAGTAGTTGATATTTGTATTCTCACTGCTAAAAACCATCCAATATGCACAGTCAGTGTGGGGTATGGACAGATCAGTTTAAAAAGTTACATTTTGGGGTGTTTTAATGGGTGCTATTGGACAAAAGTTGCAGCTTTCACAAAACTCAAAAACGAAGTTGTGCCAAAACTATGAGAGCTACATGGCCAATTCTTGCTCACCTAACACAACGTGGGGCCCTGTATAACATACTGGAAAATTAGCCCTCTAGCCTTTATGGTTTTGAAGAAATGGGCAATTCATTTTTTTATTGTGGCAAACGCATTATCTCAAAGAGCAAACACCTATTTTGGAAAGTAGTTGATATTTGTATTCTCACTGCTAAAAACCATCCCATATGCACAGTCAGTGTGGGGTATGGACAGATCAGTTGAAAAAGTTACATTTTGGGGTGTTTTAATGGGTGCTATTGGACAAAAGTTGCAGCTTTCACAAAACTCAAAAACGAAGTTGTGCCAAAACTATGAGAGCTACATGGCCAATTCTTGCTCACCTAACACAACGTGGGGCCCTGTATAACATACTGGAAAATTAGCCTTCTAGCCTTTATGGTTTTGAAGAAATGGGCAATTCATGTTTTTATTGTGGCAAACGCATTATCTCAAAGAGCAAACACCTATTTTGGAAAGTAGTTGATATTTGTATTCTCACTGCTAAAAACCATCCCATATGAACAGTCAGTGTGGGATATGGACAGATCAGTTTAAAAAGTTACATTTTGGGGTGTTTTAATGGGTGCTATTGGACAAAAGTTGCAGCTTTCACAAAACTCAAAAACGAAGTTGTGCCAAAACTATGAGAGCTACATGGCCAATTCTTGCTCACCTAACACAACGTGGGGCCCTGTATAACATACTGGAAAATTAGCCTTCTAGCCTTTATGGTTTTGAAGAAATGGGCAATTCATTTTTTTATTGTGGCAAACGCATTATCTCAAAGAGCAAACACCTATTTTGGAAAGTAGTTGATATTTGTATTCTCACTGCTAAAAACCATCCCATATGCACAGTCAGTGTGGGGTATGGACAGATCAGTTGAAAAAGTTACATTTTGGGGTGTTTTAATGGGTGCTATTGGACAAAAGTTGCAGCTTTCACAAAACTCAAAAACGAAGTTGTGCCAAAACTATGAGAGCTACATGGCCAATTCTTGCTCACCTAACACAACGTGGGGCCCTGTATAACATACTGGAAAATTAGCCTTCTAGCCTTTATGGTTTTGAAGAAATGGGCAATTCATTTTTTTATTGTGGCAAACGCATTATCTCAAAGAGCAAACACCTATTTTGGAAAGTAGTTGATATTTGTATTCTCACTGCTAAAACCCATCCCATATGCACAGTCAGTGTGGGGTATGGACAGATCAGTTGAAAAAGTTACATTTTGGGGTGTTTTAATGGGTGCTATTGGACAAAAGTTGCAGCTTTCACAAAACTCAAAAACGAAGTTGTGCCAAAACTATGAGAGCTACATGGCAAATTCTTGCTCACCTAACACAACGTGGGGCCCTGTATAACATACTGGAAAATTAGCCCTCTAGCCTTTATGGTTTTGAAGAAATGGGCAATTCATTTTTTTATTGTGGCAAACGCATTATCTCAAAGAGCAAACACCTATTTTGGAAAGTAGTTGATATTTGTATTCTCACTGCTAAAAACCATCCCATATGCACAGTCAGTGTGGGGTATGGACAGATCAGTTTAAAAAGTTACATTTTGGGGTGTTTTAATGGGTGCTATTGGACAAAAGTTGCAGCTTTCACAAAACTCAAAAACGAAGTTGTGCCAAAACTATGAGAGCTACATGGCCAATTCTTGCTCACCTAACACAACGTGGGGCCCTGTATAACATACTGGAAAATTAGCCTTCTAGCCTTTATGGTTTTGAAGAAATGGGCAATTCATTTTTTTATTGTGGCAAACGCATTATCTCAAAGAGCAAACACCTATTTTGGAAAGTAGTTGATATTTGTATTCTCACTGCTAAAAACCATCCCATATGCACAGTCAGTGTGGGATATGGACAGATCAGTTTAAAAAGTTACATTTTGGGGTGTTTTAATGGGTGCTATTGGACAAAAGTTGCAGCTTTCACAAAACTCAAAAACGAAGTTGTGCCAAAACTATGAGAGCTACATGGCCAATTCTTGCTCACCTAACACAACGTGGGGCCCTGTATAACATACTGGAAAATTAGCCTTCTAGCCTTTATGGTTTTGAAGAAATGGGCAATTCATTTTTTTATTGTGGCAAACGCATTATCTCAAAGAGCAAACACCTATTTTGGAAAGTAGTTGATATTTGTATTCTCACTGCTAAAAACCATCCCATATGCACAGTCAGTGTGGGATATGGACAGATCAGTTTAAAAAGTTACATTTTGGGGTGTTTTAATGGGTGCTATTGGACAAAAGTTGCAGCTTTCACAAAACTCAAAAACGAAGTTGTGCCAAAACTATGAGAGCTACATGGCCAATTCTTGCTCACCTAACACAACGTGGGGCCCTGTATAACATACTGGAAAATTAGCCTTCTAGCCTTTATGGTTTTGAAGAAATGGGCAATTCATTTTTTTATTGTGGCAAACGCATTATCTCAAAGAGCAAACACCTATTTTGGAAAGTAGTTGATATTTGTATTCTCACTGCTAAAAACCATCCCATATGCACAGTCAGTGTGGGGTATGGACAGATCAGTTGAAAAAGTTACATTTTGGGGTGTTTTAATGGGTGCTATTGGACAAAAGTTGCAGCTTTCACAAAACTCAAAAACGAAGTTGTGCCAAAACTATGAGAGCTACATGGCCAATTCTTGCTCACCTAACACAACGTGGGGCCCTGTATAACATACTGGAAAATTAGCCTTCTAGCCTTTATGGTTTTGAAGAAATGGGCAATTCATTTTTTTATTGTGGCAAACACACTATCTCAAAGAGCAAACACCTATTTTGGAAAGTAGTTGATATTTGTATTCTCACTGCTAAAAACCATCCCATTATGCACAGTCAGTGTGGGGTATGGACAGATCAGTTGAAAAAGTTACATTTTGGGGTGTTTTAATGGGTGCTATTGGACAAAAGTTGCAGCTTTCACAAAACTCAAAAACGAAGTTGTGCCAAAACTATGAGAGCTACATGGCCAATTCTTGCTCACCTAACACAACGTGGGGCCCTGTATAACATACTGGAAAATTAGCCTTCTAGCCTTTATGGTTTTGAAGAAATGGGCAATTCATTTTTTTATTGTGGCAAACGCATTATCTCAAAGAGCAAACACCTATTTTGGAAAGTAGTTGATATTTGTATTCTCACTGCTAAAACCCATCCCATATGCACAGTCAGTGTGGGGTATGGACAGATCAGTTGAAAAAGTTAGATTTTGGGGTGTTTTAATGGGTACTATTGGACAAAAGTTGCAGCATTCACAAAACTCAAAAACGAAGTTGTGCCAAAACAATGAGAGCTACATGGCCAATTCTTGCTCACCTAACACAACGTGGGGCCCTGTATAACATACTGGAAAATTAGCCTTCTAGCCTTTATGGTTTTGAAGAAATGGGCAATTCATTTTTTTATTGTGGCAAACGCATTATCTCAAAGAGCAAACACCTATTTTGGAAAGTAGTTGATATTTGTATTCTCACTGCTAAAAACCATCCCATATGCACAGTCAGTGTGGGGTATGGACAGATCAGTTGAAAAAGTTACATTTTGGGGTGTTTTAATGGGTGCTATTGGACAAAAGTTGCAGCTTTCACAAAACTCAAAAACGAAGTTGTGCCAAAACTATGAGAGCTACATGGCCAATTCTTGCTCACCTAACACAACGTGGGGCCCTGTATAACATACTGGAAAATTAGCCTTCTAGCCTTTATGGTTTTGAAGAAATGGGCAATTCATTTTTTTATTGTGGCAAACGCATTATCTCAAAGAGCAAACACCTATTTTGGAAAGTAGTTGATATTTGTATTCTCACTGCTAAAAACCATCCCATATGCACAGTCAGTGTGGGGTATGGACAGATCAGTTGAAAAAGTTACATTTTGGGGTGTTTTAATGGGTGCTATTGGACAAAAGTTGCAGCTTTCACAAAACTCAAAAACGAAGTTGTGCCAAAACTATGAGAGCTACATGGCCAATTCTTGCTCACCTAACACAACGTGGGGCCCTGTATAACATATTGAAAAATTAGCCTTCTAGCCTTTATGGTTTTGAAGAAATGGGCAATTCATTTTTTTATTGTGGCAAACGCATTATCTCAAAGAGCAAACACCTATTTTGGAAAGTAGTTGATATTTGTATTCTCACTGCTAAAAACCATCCCATATGCACAGTCAGTGTGGGGTATGGACAGATCAGTTGAAAAAGTTACATTTTGGGGTGTTTTAATGGGTGCTATTGGACAAAAGTTGCAGCTTTCACAAAACTCAAAAACGAAGTTGTGCCAAAACTATGAGAGCTACATGGCCAATTCTTGCTCACCTAACGCAACGTGGGGCCCTGTATAACATACTGAAAAATTAGCCTTCTAGCCTTTATGGTTTTGAAGAAATGGGCAATTCATTTTTTTATTGTGGCAAACGCATTATCTCAAAGAGCAAACACCTATTTTGGAAAGTAGTTGATATTTGTATTCTCACTGCTAAAAACCATCCCATATGCACAGTCAGTGTGGGGTATGGACAGATCAGTTGAAAAAGTTACATTTTGGGGTGTTTTAATGGGTGCTATTGGACAAAAGTTGCAGCTTTCACAAAACTCAAAAACGAAGTTGTGCCAAAACTATGAGAGCTACATGGCCAATTCTTGCTCACCTAACACAACGTGGGGCCCTGTATAACATACTGAAAAATTAGCCTTCTAGCCTTTATGGTTTTGAAGAAATGGGCAATTCATTTTTTTATTGTGGCAAACGCATTATCTCAAAGAGCAAACACCTATTTTGGAAAGTAGTTGATATTTGTATTCTCACTGCTAAAAACCATCCCATATGCACAGTCAGTGTGGGGTATGGACAGATCAGTTGAAAAAGTTACATTTTGGGGTGTTTTAATGGGTGCTATTGGACAAAAGTTGCAGCTTTCACAAAACTCAAAAACGAAGTTGTGCCAAAACTATGAGAGCTACATGGCCAATTCTTGCTCACCTAACGCAACGTGGGGCCCTGTATAACATACTGAAAAATTAGCCTTCTAGCCTTTATGGTTTTGAAGAAATGGGCAATTCATTTTTTTATTGTGGCAAACGCATTATCTCAAAGAGCAAACACCTATTTTGGAAAGTAGTTGATATTTGTATTCTCACTGCTAAAAACCATCCCATATGCACAGTCAGTGTGGGGTATGGACAGATCAGTTGAAAAAGTTAGATTTTGGGGGGTTTTAATGGGTACTATTGGACAAAAGTTGCAGCTTTCACAAAACTCAAAAACGAAGTTGGGCCAAAACTATGAGAGCTACATGGCCAATTCTTGCTCACCTAACACAACGTGGGGCCCTGTATAACATACTGGAAAATTAGCCTTCTAGCCTTTATGGTTTTGAAGAAATGGGCAATTCATTTTTTTATTGTGGCAAACGCATTATCTCAAAGAGCAAACACCTATTTTGGAAAGTAGTTGATATTTGTATTCTCACTGCTAAAAACCATCCCATATGCACAGTCAGTGTGGGGTATGGACAGATCAGTTGAAAAAGTTACATTTTGGGGTGTTTTAATGGGTGCTATTGGACAAAAGTTGCAGCTTTCACAAAACTCAAAAACGAAATTGTGCCAAAACTATGAGAGCTACATGGCCAATTCTTGCTCACCTAACACAACGTGGGGCCCTGTATAACATACTGGAAAATTAGCCTTCTAGCCTTTATGGTTTTGAAGAAATGGGCAATTCATTTTTTTATTGTGGCAAACGCATTATCTCAAAGAGCAAACACCTATTTTGGAAAGTAGTTGATATTTGTATTCTCACTGCTAAAACCCATCCCATATGCACAGTCAGTGTGGGGTATGGACAGATCAGTTGAAAAAGTTACATTTTGGGGTGTTTTAATGGGTGCTATTGGACAAAAGTTGCAGCTTTCACAAAACTCAAAAACGAAGTTGTGCCAAAACTATGAGAGCTACATGGCCAATTCTTGCTCACCTAACACAACGTGGGGCCCTGTATAACATACTGGAAAATTAGCCTTCTAGCCTTTATGGTTTTGAAGAAATGGGCAATTCATTTTTTTATTGTGGCAAACGCATTATCTCAAAGAGCAAACACCTATTTTGGAAAGTAGTTGATATTTGTATTCTCACTGCTAAAAACCATCCCATATGCACAGTCAGTGTGGGGTATGGACAGATCAGTTGAAAAAGTTACATTTTGGGGTGTTTTAATGGGTGCTATTGGACAAAAGTTGCAGCTTTCACAAAACTCAAAAACGAAGTTGTGCCAAAACTATGAGAGCTACATGGCCAATTCTTGCTCACCTAACGCAACGTGGGGCCCTGTATAACATACTGGAAAATTAGCCTTCTAGCCTTTATGGTTTTGAAGAAATGGGCAATTCATTTTTTTATTGTGGCAAACGCATTATCTCAAAGAGCAAACACCTATTTTGGAAAGTAGTTGATATTTGTATTCTCACTGCTAAAAACCATCCCATATGCACAGTCAGTGTGGGGTATGGACAGATCAGTTGAAAAAGTTACATTTTGGGGTGTTTTAATGGGTGCTATTGGACAAAAGTTGCAGCTTTCACAAAACTCAAAAACGAAGTTGTGCCAAAACTATGAGAGCTACATGGCCAATTCTTGCTCACCTAACACAACGTGGGGCCCTGTATAACATACTGGACAATTAGCCTTCTAGACTTTATGGTTTTGAAGAAATGGGCAATTCATTTTTTTATTGTGGCAAACGCATTATCTCAAAGAGCAAACACCTATTTTGGAAAGTAGTTGATATTTGTATTCTCACTGCTAAAACCCATCCCATATGCACAGTCAGTGTGGGGTATGGACAGATCAGTTGAAAAAGTTACATTTTGGGGTGTTTTAATGGGTGCTATTGGACAAAAGTTGCAGCTTTCACAAAACTCAAAAACGAAGTTGTGCCAAAACTATGAGAGCTACATGGCCAATTCTTGCTCACCTAACACAACGTGGGGCCCTGTATAACATACTGGAAAATTAGCCTTCTAGCCTTTATGGTTTTGAAGAAATGGGCAATTCATTTTTTTATTGTGGCAAACGCATTATCTCAAAGAGCAAACACCTATTTTGGAAAGTAGTTGATATTTGTATTCTCACTGCTAAAAACCATCCCATATGCACAGTCAGTGTGGGGTATGGACAGATCAGTTGAAAAAGTTACATTTTGGGGTGTTTTAATGGGTGCTATTGGACAAAAGTTGCAGCTTTCACAAAACTCAAAAACGAAGTTGTGCCAAAACTATGAGAGCTACATGGCCAATTCTTGCTCACCTAACGCAACGTGGGGCCCTGTATAACATACTGGAAAATTAGCCTTCTAGCCTTTATGGTTTTGAAGAAATGGGCAATTCATTTTTTTATTGTGGCAAACGCATTATCTCAAAGAGCAAACACCTATTTTGGAAAGTAGTTGATATTTGTATTCTCACTGCTAAAAACCATCCCATATGCACAGTCAGTGTGGGGTATGGACAGATCAGTTGAAAAAGTTACATTTTGGGGTGTTTTAATGGGTGCTATTGGACAAAAGTTGCAGCTTTCACAAAACTCAAAAACGAAGTTGTGCCAAAACTATGAGAGCTACATGGCCAATTCTTGCTCACCTAACGCAACGTGGGGCCCTGTATAACATACTGAAAAATTAGCCTTCTAGCCTTTATGGTTTTGAAGAAATGGGCAATTCATTTTTTTATTGTGGCAAACGCATTATCTCAAAGAGCAAACACCTATTTTGGAAAGTAGTTGATATTTGTATTCTCACTGCTAAAAACCATCCCATATGCACAGTCAGTGTGGGGTATGGACAGATCAGTTGAAAAAGTTACATTTTGGGGTGTTTTAATGGGTGCTATTGGACAAAAGTTGCAGCTTTCACAAAACTCAAAAACGAAATTGTGCCAAAACTATGAGAGCTACATGGCCAATTCTTGCTCACCTAACACAACGTGGGGCCCTGTATAACATACTGGACAATTAGCCTTCTAGCCTTTATGGTTTTGAAGAAATGGGCAATTCATTTTTTTATTGTGGCAAACGCATTATCTCAAAGAGCAAACACCTATTTTGGAAAGTAGTTGATATTTGTATTCTCACTGCTAAAAACCATCCCATATGCACAGTCAGTGTGGGGTATGGACAGATCAGTTGAAAAAGTTACATTTTGGGGTGTTTTAATGGGTGCTATTGGACAAAAGTTGCAGCTTTCACAAAACTCAAAAACGAAGTTGTGCCAAAACTATGAGAGCTACATGGCCAATTCTTGCTCACCTAACGCAACGTGGGGCCCTGTATAACATACTGAAAAATTAGCCTTCTAGCCTTTATGGTTTTGAAGAAATGGGCAATTCATTTTTTTATTGTGGCAAACGCATTATCTCAAAGAGCAAACACCTATTTTGGAAAGTAGTTGATATTTGTATTCTCACTGCTAAAAACCATCCCATATGCACAGTCAGTGTGGGGTATGGACAGATCAGTTGAAAAAGTTACATTTTGGGGTGTTTTAATGGGTGCTATTGGACAAAAGTTGCAGCTTTCACAAAACTCAAAAACGAAATTGTGCCAAAACTATGAGAGCTACATGGCCAATTCTTGCTCACCTAACACAACGTGGGGCCCTGTATAACATACTGGACAATTAGCCTTCTAGCCTTTATGGTTTTGAAGAAATGGGCAATTCATTTTTTTATTGTGGCAAACGCATTATCTCAAAGAGCAAACACCTATTTTGGAAAGTAGTTGATATTTGTATTCTCACTGCTAAAAACCATCCCATATGCACAGTCAGTGTGGGGTATGGACAGATCAGTTGAAAAAGTTAGATTTTGGGGTGTTTTAATGGGTACTATTGGACAAAAGTTGCAGCTTTCACAAAACTCAAAAACGAAGTTGTGCCAAAACAATGAGAGCTACATGGCCAATTCTTGCTCACCTAACACAACGTGGGGCCCTGTATAACATACTGGAAAATTAGCCTTCTAGCCTTTATGGTTTTGAAGAAATGGGCAATTCATTTTTTTATTGTGGCAAACGCATTATCTCAAAGAGCAAACACCTATTTTGGAAAGTAGTTGATATTTGTATTCTCACTGCTAAAAACCATCCCATATGCACAGTCAGTGTGGGGTATGGACAGATCAGTTGAAAAAGTTACATTTTGGGGTGTTTTAATGGGTGCTATTGGACAAAAGTTGCAGCTTTCACAAAACTCAAAAACGAAGTTGTGCCAAAACTATGAGAGCTACATGGCCAATTCTTGCTCACCTAACACAACGTGGGGCCCTGTATAACATACTGGAAAATTAGCCTTCTAGCCTTTATGGTTTTGAAGAAATGGGCAATTCATTTTTTTATTGTGGCAAACGCATTATCTCAAAGAGCAAACACCTATTTTGGAAAGTAGTTGATATTTGTATTCTCACTGCTAAAAACCATCCCATATGCACAGTCAGTGTGGGGTATGGACAGATCAGTTGAAAAAGTTACATTTTTGGGTGTTTTAATGGGTGCTATTGGACAAAAGTTGCAGCTTTCACAAAACTCAAAAACGAAGTTGTGCCAAAACTATGAGAGCTACATGGCCAATTCTTGCTCACCTAACACAACGTGGGGCCCTGTATAACATATTGAAAAATTAGCCTTCTAGCCTTTATGGTTTTGAAGAAATGGGCAATTCATTTTTTTATTGTGGCAAACGCATTATCTCAAAGAGCAAACACCTATTTTGGAAAGTAGTTGATATTTGTATTCTCACTGCTAAAAACCATCCCATATGCACAGTCAGTGTGGGGTATGGACAGATCAGTTGAAAAAGTTACATTTTGGGGTGTTTTAATGGGTGCTATTGGACAAAAGTTGCAGCTTTCACAAAACTCAAAAACGAAGTTGTGCCAAAACTATGAGAGCTACATGGCCAATTCTTGCTCACCTAACACAACGTGGGGCCCTGTATAACATACTGAAAAATTAGCCTTCTAGCCTTTATGGTTTTGAAGAAATGGGCAATTCATTTTTTTATTGTGGCAAACGCATTATCTCAAAGAGCAAACACCTATTTTGGAAAGTAGTTGATATTTGTATTCTCACTGCTAAAAACCATCCCATATGCACAGTCAGTGTGGGGTATGGACAGATCAGTTGAAAAAGTTACATTTTGGGGTGTTTTAATGGGTGCTATTGGACAAAAGTTGCAGCTTTCACAAAACTCAAAAACGAAGTTGTGCCAAAACTATGAGAGCTACATGGCCAATTCTTGCTCACCTAACGCAACGTGGGGCCCTGTATAACATACTGAAAAATTAGCCTTCTAGCCTTTATGGTTTTGAAGAAATGGGCAATTCATTTTTTTATTGTGGCAAACGCATTATCTCAAAGAGCAAACACCTATTTTGGAAAGTAGTTGATATTTGTATTCTCACTGCTAAAAACCATCCCATATGCACAGTCAGTGTGGGGTATGGACAGATCAGTTGAAAAAGTTAGATTTTGGGGGGTTTTAATGGGTACTATTGGACAAAAGTTGCAGCTTTCACAAAACTCAAAAACGAAGTTGTGCCAAAACTATGAGAGCTACATGGCCAATTCTTGCTCACCTAACACAACGTGGGGCCCTGTATAACATACTGGAAAATTAGCCTTCTAGCCTTTATGGTTTTGAAGAAATGGGCAATTCATTTTTTTATTGTGGCAAACGCATTATCTCAAAGAGCAAACACCTATTTTGGAAAGTAGTTGATATTTGTATTCTCACTGCTAAAAACCATCCCATATGCACAGTCAGTGTGGGGTATGGACAGATCAGTTGAAAAAGTTACATTTTGGGGTGTTTTAATGGGTGCTATTGGACAAAAGTTGCAGCTTTCACAAAACTCAAAAACGAAATTGTGCCAAAACTATGAGAGCTACATGGCCAATTCTTGCTCACCTAACACAACGTGGGGCCCTGTATAACATACTGGAAAATTAGCCTTCTAGCCTTTATGGTTTTGAAGAAATGGGCAATTCATTTTTTTATTGTGGCAAACGCATTATCTCAAAGAGCAAACACCTGTTTTGGAAAGTAGTTGATATTTGTATTCTCACTGCTAAAAACCATCCCATATGCACAGTCAGTGTGGGGTATGGACAGATCAGTTGAAAAAGTTAGATTTTGGGGTGTTTTAATGGGTGCTATTGGACAAAAGTTGCAGCTTTCACAAAACTCAAAAACGAAGTTGTGCCAAAACTATGAGAGCTACATGGCCAATTCTTGCTCACCTAACGCAACGTGGGGCCCTGTATAACATACTGAACAATTAGCCTTCTAGCCTTTATGGTTTTGAAGAAATGGGCAATTCATTTTTTTATTGTGGCAAACGCATTATCTCAAAGAGCAAACACCTATTTTGGAAAGTAGTTGATATTTGTATTCTCACTGCTAAAAACCATCCCATATGCACAGTCAGTGTGGGGTATGGACAGATCAGTTGAAAAAGTTACATTTTGGGGTGTTTTAATGGGTGCTATTGGACAAAAGTTGCAGCTTTCACAAAACTCAAAAATGAATTTGTGCCAAAACTATGAGAGCTACATGGCCAATTCTTGCTCACCTAACACAACGTGGGGCCCTGTATAACATACTGGACAATTAGCCTTCTAGCCTTTATGGTTTTGAAGAAATGGGCAATTCATTTTTTTATTGTGGCAAACGCATTATCTCAAAGAGCAAACACCTATTTTGGAAAGTAGTTGATATTTGTATTCTCACTGCTAAAACCCATCCCATATGCACAGTCAGTGTGGGGTATGGACAGATCAGTTGAAAAAGTTACATTTTGGGGTGTTTTAATGGGTGCTATTGGACAAAAGTTGCAGCTTTCACAAAACTCAAAAACGAAGTTGTGCCAAAACTATGAGAGCTACATGGCCAATTCTTGCTCACCTAACACAACGTGGGGCCCTGTATAACATACTGGAAAATTAGCCTTCTAGCCTTTATGGTTTTGAAGAAATGGGCAATTCATTTTTTTATTGTGGCAAACGCATTATCTCAAAGAGCAAACACCTATTTTGGAAAGTAGTTGATATTTGTATTCTCACTGCTAAAAACCATCCCATATGCACAGTCAGTGTGGGGTATGGACAGATCAGTTGAAAAAGTTACATTTTGGGGTGTTTTAATGGGTGCTATTGGACAAAAGTTGCAGCTTTCACAAAACTCAAAAACGAAGTTGTGCCAAAACTATGAGAGCTACATGGCCAATTCTTGCTCACCTAACGCAACGTGGGGCCCTGTATAACATACTGGAAAATTAGCCTTCTAGCCTTTATGGTTTTGAAGAAATGGGCAATTCATTTTTTTATTGTGGCAAACGCATTATCTCAAAGAGCAAACACCTATTTTGGAAAGTAGTTGATATTTGTATTCTCACTGCTAAAAACCATCCCATATGCACAGTCAGTGTGGGGTATGGACAGATCAGTTGAAAAAGTTACATTTTGGGGTGTTTTAATGGGTGCTATTGGACAAAAGTTGCAGCTTTCACAAAACTCAAAAACGAAGTTGTGCCAAAACTATGAGAGCTACATGGCCAATTCTTGCTCACCTAACACAACGTGGGGCCCTGTATAACATACTGGACAATTAGCCTTCTAGACTTTATGGTTTTGAAGAAATGGGCAATTCATTTTTTTATTGTGGCAAACGCATTATCTCAAAGAGCAAACACCTATTTTGGAAAGTAGTTGATATTTGTATTCTCACTGCTAAAACCCATCCCATATGCACAGTCAGTGTGGGGTATGGACAGATCAGTTGAAAAAGTTACATTTTGGGGTGTTTTAATGGGTGCTATTGGACAAAAGTTGCAGCTTTCACAAAACTCAAAAACGAAGTTGTGCCAAAACTATGAGAGCTACATGGCCAATTCTTGCTCACCTAACACAACGTGGGGCCCTGTATAACATACTGGAAAATTAGCCTTCTAGCCTTTATGGTTTTGAAGAAATGGGCAATTCATTTTTTTATTGTGGCAAACGCATTATCTCAAAGAGCAAACACCTATTTTGGAAAGTAGTTGATATTTGTATTCTCACTGCTAAAAACCATCCCATATGCACAGTCAGTGTGGGGTATGGACAGATCAGTTGAAAAAGTTACATTTTGGGGTGTTTTAATGGGTGCTATTGGACAAAAGTTGCAGCTTTCACAAAACTCAAAAACGAAGTTGTGCCAAAACTATGAGAGCTACATGGCCAATTCTTGCTCACCTAACGCAACGTGGGGCCCTGTATAACATACTGGAAAATTAGCCTTCTAGCCTTTATGGTTTTGAAGAAATGGGCAATTCATTTTTTTATTGTGGCAAACGCATTATCTCAAAGAGCAAACACCTATTTTGGAAAGTAGTTGATATTTGTATTCTCACTGCTAAAAACCATCCCATATGCACAGTCAGTGTGGGGTATGGACAGATCAGTTGAAAAAGTTACATTTTGGGGTGTTTTAATGGGTGCTATTGGACAAAAGTTGCAGCTTTCACAAAACTCAAAAACGAAGTTGTGCCAAAACTATGAGAGCTACATGGCCAATTCTTGCTCACCTAACGCAACGTGGGGCCCTGTATAACATACTGAAAAATTAGCCTTCTAGCCTTTATGGTTTTGAAGAAATGGGCAATTCATTTTTTTATTGTGGCAAACGCATTATCTCAAAGAGCAAACACCTATTTTGGAAAGTAGTTGATATTTGTATTCTCACTGCTAAAAACCATCCCATATGCACAGTCAGTGTGGGGTATGGACAGATCAGTTGAAAAAGTTACATTTTGGGGTGTTTTAATGGGTGCTATTGGACAAAAGTTGCAGCTTTCACAAAACTCAAAAACGAAATTGTGCCAAAACTATGAGAGCTACATGGCCAATTCTTGCTCACCTAACACAACGTGGGGCCCTGTATAACATACTGGACAATTAGCCTTCTAGCCTTTATGGTTTTGAAGAAATGGGCAATTCATTTTTTTATTGTGGCAAACGCATTATCTCAAAGAGCAAACACCTATTTTGGAAAGTAGTTGATATTTGTATTCTCACTGCTAAAAACCATCCCATATGCACAGTCAGTGTGGGGTATGGACAGATCAGTTGAAAAAGTTACATTTTGGGGTGTTTTAATGGGTGCTATTGGACAAAAGTTGCAGCTTTCACAAAACTCAAAAACGAAGTTGTGCCAAAACTATGAGAGCTACATGGCCAATTCTTGCTCACCTAACGCAACGTGGGGCCCTGTATAACATACTGAAAAATTAGCCTTCTAGCCTTTATGGTTTTGAAGAAATGGGCAATTCATTTTTTTATTGTGGCAAACGCATTATCTCAAAGAGCAAACACCTATTTTGGAAAGTAGTTGATATTTGTATTCTCACTGCTAAAAACCATCCCATATGCACAGTCAGTGTGGGGTATGGACAGATCAGTTGAAAAAGTTACATTTTGGGGTGTTTTAATGGGTGCTATTGGACAAAAGTTGCAGCTTTCACAAAACTCAAAAACGAAATTGTGCCAAAACTATGAGAGCTACATGGCCAATTCTTGCTCACCTAACACAACGTGGGGCCCTGTATAACATACTGGACAATTAGCCTTCTAGCCTTTATGGTTTTGAAGAAATGGGCAATTCATTTTTTTATTGTGGCAAACGCATTATCTCAAAGAGCAAACACCTATTTTGGAAAGTAGTTGATATTTGTATTCTCACTGCTAAAAACCATCCCATATGCACAGTCAGTGTGGGGTATGGACAGATCAGTTGAAAAAGTTAGATTTTGGGGTGTTTTAATGGGTACTATTGGACAAAAGTTGCAGCTTTCACAAAACTCAAAAACGAAGTTGTGCCAAAACAATGAGAGCTACATGGCCAATTCTTGCTCACCTAACACAACGTGGGGCCCTGTATAACATACTGGAAAATTAGCCTTCTAGCCTTTATGGTTTTGAAGAAATGGGCAATTCATTTTTTTATTGTGGCAAACGCATTATCTCAAAGAGCAAACACCTATTTTGGAAAGTAGTTGATATTTGTATTCTCACTGCTAAAAACCATCCCATATGCACAGTCAGTGTGGGGTATGGACAGATCAGTTGAAAAAGTTACATTTTGGGGTGTTTTAATGGGTGCTATTGGACAAAAGTTGCAGCTTTCACAAAACTCAAAAACGAAGTTGTGCCAAAACTATGAGAGCTACATGGCCAATTCTTGCTCACCTAACACAACGTGGGGCCCTGTATAACATACTGGAAAATTAGCCTTCTAGCCTTTATGGTTTTGAAGAAATGGGCAATTCATTTTTTTATTGTGGCAAACGCATTATCTCAAAGAGCAAACACCTATTTTGGAAAGTAGTTGATATTTGTATTCTCACTGCTAAAAACCATCCCATATGCACAGTCAGTGTGGGGTATGGACAGATCAGTTGAAAAAGTTACATTTTTGGGTGTTTTAATGGGTGCTATTGGACAAAAGTTGCAGCTTTCACAAAACTCAAAAACGAAGTTGTGCCAAAACTATGAGAGCTACATGGCCAATTCTTGCTCACCTAACACAACGTGGGGCCCTGTATAACATATTGAAAAATTAGCCTTCTAGCCTTTATGGTTTTGAAGAAATGGGCAATTCATTTTTTTATTGTGGCAAACGCATTATCTCAAAGAGCAAACACCTATTTTGGAAAGTAGTTGATATTTGTATTCTCACTGCTAAAAACCATCCCATATGCACAGTCAGTGTGGGGTATGGACAGATCAGTTGAAAAAGTTACATTTTGGGGTGTTTTAATGGGTGCTATTGGACAAAAGTTGCAGCTTTCACAAAACTCAAAAACGAAGTTGTGCCAAAACTATGAGAGCTACATGGCCAATTCTTGCTCACCTAACACAACGTGGGGCCCTGTATAACATACTGAAAAATTAGCCTTCTAGCCTTTATGGTTTTGAAGAAATGGGCAATTCATTTTTTTATTGTGGCAAACGCATTATCTCAAAGAGCAAACACCTATTTTGGAAAGTAGTTGATATTTGTATTCTCACTGCTAAAAACCATCCCATATGCACAGTCAGTGTGGGGTATGGACAGATCAGTTGAAAAAGTTACATTTTGGGGTGTTTTAATGGGTGCTATTGGACAAAAGTTGCAGCTTTCACAAAACTCAAAAACGAAGTTGTGCCAAAACTATGAGAGCTACATGGCCAATTCTTGCTCACCTAACGCAACGTGGGGCCCTGTATAACATACTGAAAAATTAGCCTTCTAGCCTTTATGGTTTTGAAGAAATGGGCAATTCATTTTTTTATTGTGGCAAACGCATTATCTCAAAGAGCAAACACCTATTTTGGAAAGTAGTTGATATTTGTATTCTCACTGCTAAAAACCATCCCATATGCACAGTCAGTGTGGGGTATGGACAGATCAGTTGAAAAAGTTAGATTTTGGGGGGTTTTAATGGGTACTATTGGACAAAAGTTGCAGCTTTCACAAAACTCAAAAACGAAGTTGTGCCAAAACTATGAGAGCTACATGGCCAATTCTTGCTCACCTAACACAACGTGGGGCCCTGTATAACATACTGGAAAATTAGCCTTCTAGCCTTTATGGTTTTGAAGAAATGGGCAATTCATTTTTTTATTGTGGCAAACGCATTATCTCAAAGAGCAAACACCTATTTTGGAAAGTAGTTGATATTTGTATTCTCACTGCTAAAAACCATCCCATATGCACAGTCAGTGTGGGGTATGGACAGATCAGTTGAAAAAGTTACATTTTGGGGTGTTTTAATGGGTGCTATTGGACAAAAGTTGCAGCTTTCACAAAACTCAAAAACGAAATTGTGCCAAAACTATGAGAGCTACATGGCCAATTCTTGCTCACCTAACACAACGTGGGGCCCTGTATAACATACTGGAAAATTAGCCTTCTAGCCTTTATGGTTTTGAAGAAATGGGCAATTCATTTTTTTATTGTGGCAAACGCATTATCTCAAAGAGCAAACACCTGTTTTGGAAAGTAGTTGATATTTGTATTCTCACTGCTAAAAACCATCCCATATGCACAGTCAGTGTGGGGTATGGACAGATCAGTTGAAAAAGTTAGATTTTGGGGTGTTTTAATGGGTGCTATTGGACAAAAGTTGCAGCTTTCACAAAACTCAAAAACGAAGTTGTGCCAAAACTATGAGAGCTACATGGCCAATTCTTGCTCACCTAACGCAACGTGGGGCCCTGTATAACATACTGAACAATTAGCCTTCTAGCCGTTATGGTTTTGAAGAAATGGGCAATTCATTTTTTTATTGTGGCAAACGCATTATCTCAAAGAGCAAACACCTATTTTGGAAAGTAGTTGATATTTGTATTCTCACTGCTAAAAACCATCCCATATGCACAGTCAGTTGAAAAAGTTACATTTTGGGGTGTTTTAATGGGTGCTATTGGACAAAAGTTGCAGCTTTCACAAAACTCAAAAATGAATTTGTGCCAAAACTATGAGAGCTACATGGCCAATTCTTGCTCACCTAACACAACGTGGGGCCCTGTATAACATACTGGACAATTAGCCTTCTAGCCTTTATGGTTTTGAAGAAATGGGCAATTCATTTTTTTATTGTGGCAAACGCATTATCTCAAAGAGCAAACACCTATTTTGGAAAGTAGTTGATATTTGTATTCTCACTGCTAAAACCCATCCCATATGCACAGTCAGTGTGGGGTATGGACAGATCAGTTGAAAAAGTTACATTTTGGGGTGTTTTAATGGGTGCTATTGGACAAAAGTTGCAGCTTTCACAAAACTCAAAAACGAAGTTGTGCCAAAACTATGAGAGCTACATGGCCAATTCTTGCTCACCTAACACAACGTGGGGCCCTGTATAACATACTGGAAAATTAGCCTTCTAGCCTTTATGGTTTTGAAGAAATGGGCAATTCATTTTTTTATTGTGGCAAACGCATTATCTCAAAGAGCAAACACCTATTTTGGAAAGTAGTTGATATTTGTATTCTCACTGCTAAAAACCATCCCATATGCACAGTCAGTGTGGGGTATGGACAGATCAGTTGAAAAAGTTACATTTTGGGGTGTTTTAATGGGTGCTATTGGACAAAAGTTGCAGCTTTCACAAAACTCAAAAACGAAGTTGTGCCAAAACTATGAGAGCTACATGGCCAATTCTTGCTCACCTAACACAACGTGGGGCCCTGTATAACATACTGGACAATTAGCCTTCTAGACTTTATGGTTTTGAAGAAATGGGCAATTCATTTTTTTATTGTGGCAAACGCATTATCTCAAAGAGCAAACACCTATTTTGGAAAGTAGTTGATATTTGTATTCTCACTGCTAAAACCCATCCCATATGCACAGTCAGTGTGGGGTATGGACAGATCAGTTGAAAAAGTTACATTTTGGGGTGTTTTAATGGGTGCTATTGGACAAAAGTTGCAGCTTTCACAAAACTCAAAAACGAAGTTGTGCCAAAACTATGAGAGCTACATGGCCAATTCTTGCTCACCTAACACAACGTGGGGCCTTGTATAACATACTGGAAAATTAGCCTTCTAGCCTTTATGGTTTTGAAGAAATGGGCAATTCATTTTTTTATTGTGGCAAACGCATTATCTCAAAGAGCAAACACCTATTTTGGAAAGTAGTTGATATTTGTATTCTCACTGCTAAAAACCATCCCATATGCACAGTCAGTGTGGGGTATGGACAGATCAGTTGAAAAAGTTACATTTTGGGGTGTTTTAATGGGTGCTATTGGACAAAAGTTGCAGCTTTCACAAAACTCAAAAACGAAGTTGTGCCAAAACTATGAGAGCTACATGGCCAATTCTTGCTCACCTAACACAACGTGGGGCCCTGTATAACATACTGGACAATTAGCCTTCTAGCCTTTATGGTTTTGAAGAAATGGGCAATTCATTTTTTTATTGTGGCAAACGCATTATCTCAAAGAGCAAACACCTATTTTGGAAAGTAGTTGATATTTGTATTCTCACTGCTAAAAACCATCCCATATGCACAGTCAGTGTGGGGTATGGACAGATCAGTTGAAAAAGTTACATTTTGGGGTGTTTTAATGGGTGCTATTGGACAAAAGTTGCAGCTTTCACAAAACTCAAAAACGAAGTTGTGCCAAAACTATGAGAGCTACATGGCCAATTCTTGCTCACCTAACGCAACGTGGGGCCCTGTATAACATACTGAAAAATTAGCCTTCTAGCCTTTATGGTTTTGAAGAAATGGGCAATTCATTTTTTTATTGTGGCAAACGCATTATCTCAAAGAGCAAACACCTATTTTGGAAAGTAGTTGATATTTGTATTCTCACTGCTAAAAACCATCCCATATGCACAGTCAGTGTGGGGTATGGACAGATCAGTTGAAAAAGTTACATTTTGGGGTGTTTTAATGGGTGCTATTGGACAAAAGTTGCAGCTTTCACAAAACTCAAAAACGAAATTGTGCCAAAACTATGAGAGCTACATGGCCAATTCTTGCTCACCTAACACAACGTGGGGCCCTGTATAACATACTGGACAATTAGCCTTCTAGCCTTTATGGTTTTGAAGAAATGGGCAATTCATTTTTTTATTGTGGCAAACGCATTATCTCAAAGAGCAAACACCTATTTTGGAAAGTAGTTGATATTTGTATTCTCACTGCTAAAACCCATCCCATATGCACAGTCAGTGTGGGGTATGGACAGATCAGTTGAAAAAGTTACATTTTGGGGTGTTTTAATGGGTGCTATTGGACAAAAGTTGCAGCTTTCACAAAACTCAAAAACGAAGTTGTGCCAAAACTATGAGAGCTACATGGCCAATTCTTGCTCACCTAACACAACGTGGGGCCCTGTATAACATACTGGAAAATTAGCCTTCTAGCCTTTATGGTTTTGAAGAAATGGGCAATTCATTTTTTTATTGTGGCAAACGCATTATCTCAAAGAGCAAACACCTATTTTGGAAAGTAGTTGATATTTGTATTCTCACTGCTAAAAACCATCCCATATGCACAGTCAGTGTGGGGTATGGACAGATCAGTTGAAAAAGTTAGATTTTGGGGTGTTTTAATGGGTACTATTGGACAAAAGTTGCAGCTTTCACAAAACTCAAAAACGAAGTTGTGCCAAAACTATGAGAGCTACATGGCCAATTCTTGCTCACCTAACACAACGTGGGGCCCTGTATAACATACTGGAAAATTAGCCTTCTAGCCTTTATGGTTTTGAAGAAATGGGCAATTCATTTTTTTATTGTGGCAAACGCATTATCTCAAAGAGCAAACACCTATTTTGGAAAGTAGTTGATATTTGTATTCTCACTGCTAAAAACCATCCCATATGCACAGTCAGTGTGGGGTATGGACAGATCAGTTGAAAAAGTTACATTTTGGGGTGTTTTAATGGGTGCTATTGGACAAAAGTTGCAGCTTTCACAAAACTCAAAAACGAAATTGTGCCAAAACTATGAGAGCTACATGGCCAATTCTTGCTCACCTAACACAACGTGGGGCCCTGTATAACATACTGGACAATTAGCCTTCTAGCCTTTATGGTTTTGAAGAAATGGGCAATTCATTTTTTTATTGTGGCAAACGCATTATCTCAAAGAGCAAACACCTATTTTGGAAAGTAGTTGATATTTGTATTCTCACTGCTAAAACCCATCCCATATGCACAGTCAGTGTGGGGTATGGACAGATCAGTTGAAAAAGTTACATTTTGGGGTGTTTTAATGGGTGCTATTGGACAAAAGTTGCAGCTTTCACAAAACTCAAAAACGAAGTTGTGCCAAAACTATGAGAGCTACATGGCCAATTCTTGCTCACCTAACACAACGTGGGGCCCTGTATAACATACTGGAAAATTAGCCTTCTAGCCTTTATGGTTTTGAAGAAATGGGCAATTCATTTTTTTATTGTGGCAAACGCATTATCTCAAAGAGCAAACACCTATTTTGGAAAGTAGTTGATATTTGTATTCTCACTGCTAAAAACCATCCCATATGCACAGTCAGTGTGGGGTATGGACAGATCAGTTGAAAAAGTTAGATTTTGGGGTGTTTTAATGGGTACTATTGGACAAAAGTTGCAGCTTTCACAAAACTCAAAAACGAAGTTGTGCCAAAACTATGAGAGCTACATGGCCAATTCTTGCTCACCTAACACAACGTGGGGCCCTGTATAACATACTGGAAAATTAGCCTTCTAGCCTTTATGGTTTTGAAGAAATGGGCAATTCATTTTTTTATTGTGGCAAACGCATTATCTCAAAGAGCAAACACCTATTTTGGAAAGTAGTTGATATTTGTATTCTCACTGCTAAAAACCATCCCATATGCACAGTCAGTGTGGGGTATGGACAGATCAGTTGAAAAAGTTACATTTTGGGGTGTTTTAATGGGTGCTATTGGACAAAAGTTGCAGCTTTCACAAAACTCAAAAACGAAGTTGTGCCAAAACTATGAGAGCTACATGGCCAATTCTTGCTCACCTAACACAACGTGGGGCCCTGTATAACATACTGGAAAATTAGCCTTCTAGCCTTTATGGTTTTGAAGAAATGGGCAATTCATTTTTTTATTGTGGCAAACGCATTATCTCAAAAAGCAAACACCTATTTTGGAAAGTAGTTGATATTTGTATTCTCACTGCTAAAAACCATCCCATATGCACAGTCAGTGTGGGGTATGGACAGATCAGTTGAAAAAGTTACATTTTGGGGTGTTTTAATGGGTGCTATTGGACAAAAGTTGCAGCTTTCACAAAACTCAAAAACGAAGTTGTGCCAAAACTATGAGAGCTACATGGCCAATTCTTGCTCACCTAACGCAACGTGGGGCCCTGTATAACATACTGGAAAATTAGCCTTCTAGCCTTTATGGTTTTGAAGAAATGGGCAATTCATTTTTTTATTGTGGCAAACGCATTATCTCAAAGAGCAAACACCTATTTTGGAAAGTAGTTGATATTTGTATTCTCACTGCTAAAAAACATCCCATATGCACAGTCAGTGTGGGGTATGGACAGATCAGTTGAAAAAGTTACATTTTGGGGTGTTTTAATGGGTGCTATTGGACAAAAGTTGCAGCTTTCACAAAACTCAAAAACGAAGTTGTGCCAAAACTATGAGAGCTACATGGCCAATTCTTGCTCACCTAACGCAACGTGGGGCCCTGTATAACATACTGAAAAATTAGCCTTCTAGCCTTTATGGTTTTGAAGAAATGGGCAATTCATTTTTTTATTGTGGCAAACGCATTATCTCAAAGAGCAAACACCTATTTTGGAAAGTAGTTGATATTTGTATTCTCACTGCTAAAAACCATCCCATATGCACAGTCAGTGTGGGGTATGGACAGATCAGTTGAAAAAGTTACATTTTGGGGTGTTTTAATGGGTGCTATTGGACAAAAGTTGCAGCTTTCACAAAACTCAAAAACGAAATTGTGCCAAAACTATGAGAGCTACATGGCCAATTCTTGCTCACCTAACACAACGTGGGGCCCTGTATAACATACTGGACAATTAGCCTTCTAGCCTTTATGGTTTTGAAGAAATGGGCAATTCATTTTTTTATTGTGGCAAACGCATTATCTCAAAGAGCAAACACCTATTTTGGAAAGTAGTTGATATTTGTATTCTCACTGCTAAAAACCATCCCATATGCACAGTCAGTGTGGGGTATGGACAGATCAGTTGAAAAAGTTACATTTTGGGGTGTTTTAATGGGTGCTATTGGACAAAAGTTGCAGCTTTCACAAAACTCAAAAACGAAGTTGTGCCAAAACTATGAGAGCTACATGGCCAATTCTTGCTCACCTAACGCAACGTGGGGCCCTGTATAACATACTGAAAAATTAGCCTTCTAGCCTTTATGGTTTTGAAGAAATGGGCAATTCATTTTTTTATTGTGGCAAACGCATTATCTCAAAGAGCAAACACCTATTTTGGAAAGTAGTTGATATTTGTATTCTCACTGCTAAAAACCATCCCATATGCACAGTCAGTGTGGGGTATGGACAGATCAGTTGAAAAAGTTAGATTTTGGGGGGTTTTAATGGGTACTATTGGACAAAAGTTGCAGCTTTCACAAAACTCAAAAACGAAGTTGTGCCAAAACTATGAGAGCTACATGGCCAATTCTTGCTCACCTAACACAACGTGGGGCCCTGTATAACATACTGGAAAATTAGCCTTCTAGCCTTTATGGTTTTGAAGAAATGGGCAATTCATTTTTTTATTGTGGCAAACGCATTATCTCAAAGAGCAAACACCTATTTTGGAAAGTAGTTGATATTTGTATTCTCACTGCTAAAAACCATCCCATATGCACAGTCAGTGTGGGGTATGGACAGATCAGTTGAAAAAGTTACATTTTGGGGTGTTTTAATGGGTGCTATTGGACAAAAGTTGCAGCTTTCACAAAACTCAAAAACGAAATTGTGCCAAAACTATGAGAGCTACATGGCCAATTCTTGCTCACCTAACACAACGTGGGGCCCTGTATAACATACTGGAAAATTAGCCTTCTAGCCTTTATGGTTTTGAAGAAATGGGCAATTCATTTTTTTATTGTGGCAAACGCATTATCTCAAAGAGCAAACACCTGTTTTGGAAAGTAGTTGATATTTGTATTCTCACTGCTAAAAACCATCCCATATGCACAGTCAGTGTGGGGTATGGACAGATCAGTTGAAAAAGTTAGATTTTGGGGTGTTTTAATGGGTGCTATTGGACAAAAGTTGCAGCTTTCACAAAACTCAAAAACGAAGTTGTGCCAAAACTATGAGAGCTACATGGCCAATTCTTGCTCACCTAACGCAACGTGGGGCCCTGTATAACATACTGAACAATTAGCCTTCTAGCCGTTATGGTTTTGAAGAAATGGGCAATTCATTTTTTTATTGTGGCAAACGCATTATCTCAAAGAGCAAACACCTATTTTGGAAAGTAGTTGATATTTGTATTCTCACTGCTAAAAACCATCCCATATGCACAGTCAGTTGAAAAAGTTACATTTTGGGGTGTTTTAATGGGTGCTATTGGACAAAAGTTGCAGCTTTCACAAAACTCAAAAATGATTTTGTGCCAAAACTATGAGAGCTACATGGCCAATTCTTGCTCACCTAACACAACGTGGGGCCCTGTATAACATACTGGACAATTAGCCTTCTAGCCTTTATGGTTTTGAAGAAATGGGCAATTCATTTTTTTATTGTGGCAAACGCATTATCTCAAAGAGCAAACACCTATTTTGGAAAGTAGTTGATATTTGTATTCTCACTGCTAAAACCCATCCCATATGCACAGTCAGTGTGGGGTATGGACAGATCAGTTGAAAAAGTTACATTTTGGGGTGTTTTAATGGGTGCTATTGGACAAAAGTTGCAGCTTTCACAAAACTCAAAAACGAAGTTGTGCCAAAACTATGAGAGCTACATGGCCAATTCTTGCTCACCTAACACAACGTGGGGCCCTGTATAACATACTGGAAAATTAGCCTTCTAGCCTTTATGGTTTTGAAGAAATGGGCAATTCATTTTTTTATTGTGGCAAACGCATTATCTCAAAGAGCAAACACCTATTTTGGAAAGTAGTTGATATTTGTATTCTCACTGCTAAAAACCATCCCATATGCACAGTCAGTGTGGGGTATGGACAGATCAGTTGAAAAAGTTACATTTTGGGGTGTTTTAATGGGTGCTATTGGACAAAAGTTGCAGCTTTCACAAAACTCAAAAACGAAGTTGTGCCAAAACTATGAGAGCTACATGGCCAATTCTTGCTCACCTAACGCAACGTGGGGCCCTGTATAACATACTGGAAAATTAGCCTTCTAGCCTTTATGGTTTTGAAGAAATGGGCAATTCATTTTTTTATTGTGGCAAACGCATTATCTCAAAGAGCAAACACCTATTTTGGAAAGTAGTTGATATTTGTATTCTCACTGCTAAAAACCATCCCATATGCACAGTCAGTGTGGGGTATGGACAGATCAGTTGAAAAAGTTACATTTTGGGGTGTTTTAATGGGTGCTATTGGACAAAAGTTGCAGCTTTCACAAAACTCAAAAACGAAGTTGTGCCAAAACTATGAGAGCTACATGGCCAATTCTTGCTCACCTAACACAACGTGGGGCCCTGTATAACATACTGGACAATTAGCCTTCTAGACTTTATGGTTTTGAAGAAATGGGCAATTCATTTTTTTATTGTGGCAAACGCATTATCTCAAAGAGCAAACACCTATTTTGGAAAGTAGTTGATATTTGTATTCTCACTGCTAAAACCCATCCCATATGCACAGTCAGTGTGGGGTATGGACAGATCAGTTGAAAAAGTTACATTTTGGGGTGTTTTAATGGGTGCTATTGGACAAAAGTTGCAGCTTTCACAAAACTCAAAAACGAAGTTGTGCCAAAACTATGAGAGCTACATGGCCAATTCTTGCTCACCTAACACAACGTGGGGCCCTGTATAACATACTGGACAATTAGCCTTCTAGCCTTTATGGTTTTGAAGAAATGGGCAATTCATTTTTTTATTGTGGCAAACGCATTATCTCAAAGAGCAAACACCTATTTTGGAAAGTAGTTGATATTTGTATTCTCACTGCTAAAACCCATCCCATATGCACAGTCAGTGTGGGGTATGGACAGATCAGTTGAAAAAGTTACATTTTGGGGTGTTTTAATGGGTGCTATTGGACAAAAGTTGCAGCTTTCACAAAACTCAAAAACGAAGTTGTGCCAAAACTATGAGAGCTACATGGCCAATTCTTGCTCACCTAACACAACGTGGGGCCCTGTATAACATACTGGAAAATTAGCCTTCTAGCCTTTATGGTTTTGAAGAAATGGGCAATTCATTTTTTTATTGTGGCAAACGCATTATCTCAAAGAGCAAACACCTATTTTGGAAAGTAGTTGATATTTGTATTCTCACTGCTAAAAACCATCCCATATGCACAGTCAGTGTGGGGTATGGACAGATCAGTTGAAAAAGTTAGATTTTGGGGTGTTTTAATGGGTACTATTGGACAAAAGTTGCAGCTTTCACAAAACTCAAAAACGAAGTTGTGCCAAAACTATGAGAGCTACATGGCCAATTCTTGCTCACCTAACACAACGTGGGGCCCTGTATAACATACTGGAAAATTAGCCTTCTAGCCTTTATGGTTTTGAAGAAATGGGCAATTCATTTTTTTATTGTGGCAAACGCATTATCTCAAAGAGCAAACACCTATTTTGGAAAGTAGTTGATATTTGTATTCTCACTGCTAAAAACCATCCCATATGCACAGTCAGTGTGGGGTATGGACAGATCAGTTGAAAAAGTTACATTTTGGGGTGTTTTAATGGGTGCTATTGGACAAAAGTTGCAGCTTTCACAAAACTCAAAAACGAAATTGTGCCAAAACTATGAGAGCTACATGGCCAATTCTTGCTCACCTAACACAACGTGGGGCCCTGTATAACATACTGGACAATTAGCCTTCTAGCCTTTATGGTTTTGAAGAAATGGGCAATTCATTTTTTTATTGTGGCAAACGCATTATCTCAAAGAGCAAACACCTATTTTGGAAAGTAGTTGATATTTGTATTCTCACTGCTAAAACCCATCCCATATGCACAGTCAGTGTGGGGTATGGACAGATCAGTTGAAAAAGTTACATTTTGGGGTGTTTTAATGGGTGCTATTGGACAAAAGTTGCAGCTTTCACAAAACTCAAAAACGAAGTTGTGCCAAAACTATGAGAGCTACATGGCCAATTCTTGCTCACCTAACACAACGTGGGGCCCTGTATAACATACTGGAAAATTAGCCTTCTAGCCTTTATGGTTTTGAAGAAATGGGCAATTCATTTTTTTATTGTGGCAAACGCATTATCTCAAAGAGCAAACACCTATTTTGGAAAGTAGTTGATATTTGTATTCTCACTGCTAAAAACCATCCCATATGCACAGTCAGTGTGGGGTATGGACAGATCAGTTGAAAAAGTTAGATTTTGGGGTGTTTTAATGGGTACTATTGGACAAAAGTTGCAGCTTTCACAAAACTCAAAAACGAAGTTGTGCCAAAACTATGAGAGCTACATGGCCAATTCTTGCTCACCTAACACAACGTGGGGCCCTGTATAACATACTGGAAAATTAGCCTTCTAGCCTTTATGGTTTTGAAGAAATGGGCAATTCATTTTTTTATTGTGGCAAACGCATTATCTCAAAGAGCAAACACCTATTTTGGAAAGTAGTTGATATTTGTATTCTCACTGCTAAAAACCATCCCATATGCACAGTCAGTGTGGGGTATGGACAGATCAGTTGAAAAAGTTACATTTTGGGGTGTTTTAATGGGTGCTATTGGACAAAAGTAAACTCAAAAACGAAGTTGTGCCCAAAACTATGAGAGCTACATGGCCAATTCTTGCTCACCTAACACAACGTGGGGGCCCTGTATAACATACTGGAAAATTAGCCTTCTAGCCTTTATGGTTTTGAAGAAATGGGCAATTCATTTTTTTTATTGTGGCAAACGCATTATCTCAAAAAGCAAACACCTATTTTGGAAAGTAGTTGATATTTGTATTCTCACTGCTAAAAACCATCCCATATGCACAGTCAGTGTGGGGTATGGACAGATCAGTTGAAAAAGTTACATTTTGGGGTGTTTTAATGGGTGCTATTGGACAAAAGTTGCAGCTTTCACAAAACTCAAAAACGAAGTTGTGCCAAAACTATGAGAGGCTACATGGCCAATTCTTGCTCACCTAACGCAACGTGGGGCCCTGTATAACATACTGGAAAAATTAGCCTTCTAGCCTTTATGGTTTTGAAGAAATGGGCAATTCATTTTTTTATTGTGGCAAACGCATTATCTCAAAGAGCAAACACCTATTTTGGAAAGTAGTTGATATTTGTATTCTCACTGCTAAAAAACATCCCATATGCACAGTCCAGTGTGGGGTATGGACAGATCAGTTGAAAAAGTTACATTTTGGGGTGTTTTAATGGGTGCTATTGGACAAAAGTTGCAGCTTTCACAAAAACTCAAAAACGAAGTTGTGCCAAAACTATGAGAGCTACATGGCCAATTCTTGCTCACCTAACGCAACGTGGGGCCCTGTATAACATACTGAAAAATTAGCCTTCTAGCCTTTATGGTTTTGAAGAAATGGGCAATTCATTTTTTTATTGTGGCAAACGCATTATCTCAAAGAGCAAACACCTATTTTGGAAAGTAGTTGATATTTGTATTCTCACTGCTAAAAACCATCCCATATGCACAGTCAGTGTGGGGTATGGACAGATCAGTTGAAAAAAGTTACATTTTGGGGTGTTTTAATTGGGTGCTATGGACAAAAGTTGCAGCTTTCACAAAACTCAAAACGAAATTGTGCCAAAACTATGAGAGCTACATGGCCAATTCTTGCTCACCTAACACAACGTGGGGCCCTGTATAACATACTGGACAATTAGCCTTCTAGCCTTTATGGTTTTGAAGAAATGGGCAATTCATTTTTTTAATTGTGGCAACGCATTATCTCAAAGAGCAAACACCTATTTTGGAAAGTAGTTGATATTTGTATTCTCACTGCTAAAAACCATCCCATATGCACAGTCAGTGTGGGGTATGGACAGATCAGTTGAAAAAGTTACATTTTGGGGTGTTTTAATGGTGTGCTATTGGACAAAAGTTGCAGCTTTCACAAAACTCAAAAACGAAGTTGTGCCAAAACTATGAGGAGCTACATGGCCAATTCTTGCTCACCTAACGCAACGTGGGGGCCCTGTATAACATACTGAAAAATTAGCCTTCTAGCCTTTATGGTTTTGAAGAAATGGGCAATTCATTTTTTATTGTGGCAAACGCATTATCTCAAAGAGCAAACACCTATTTTGGAAAGTAGTTGATATTTGTATTCTCACTGCTAAAAACCATCCCATATGCACAGTCAGTGTGGGTATGGACAGATCAGTTGAAAAAGTTAGATTTTGGGGGGTTTTTAATGGGTACTATTGGACAAAAGTTGCAGCTTTCACAAAACTCAAAAACGAAGTTGTGCCAAAACTATGAGAGCTACATGGCCAATTCTTGCTCACCTAACACAACGTGGGGCCCTGTATAACATACTGGAAAATTAGCCTTCTAGCCTTTATGGTTTTGAAGAAATGGGCAATTCATTTTTTTATTGTGGCAAACGCATTATCCTCAAAGAGCAAACACCTATTTTGGAAAGTAGTTGATATTTGTATTCTCACTGCTAAAAACCATCCCATATGCACAGTCAGTGTGGGGTATGGACAGATCAGTTGAAAAAGTTACATTTTGGGGTGTTTTAATGGGTGCTATTGGACAAAAGTTGCAGCTTTCACAAAACTCAAAAAAACGAAATTGTGCCAAAACTATGAGAGCTACATGGCCAATTCTTGCTCACCTAACACAACGTGGGGCCCTGTATAACATACTGGAAAATTAGCCTTCTAGCCTTTATGGTTTTGAAGAAATGGCAATTCATTTTTTTATTGTGGCAAACGCATTATCTCAAAGAGCAAACACCTGTTTTGGAAAGTAGTTGATATTTGTATTCTCACTGCTAAAAACCATCCCATATGCACAGTCAGTGTGGGGTATGGACAGATCAGTTGAAAAAGTTAGATTTTGGGGTGTTTTAAATGGGTGCTATTGGACAAAAGTTGCAGCTTTCACAAAACTCAAAAACGAAGTTGTGCCAAAAACTATGAGAGCTACATGGCCAATTCTTGCTCACCTAACGCAACGTGGGGCCCTGTAAAACATACTGAACAATTAGCCTTCTAGCCGTTATGGTTTTGAAGAAATGGGCAATTCATTTTTTTATTGTGGCAAACGCAATATCTCAAAGAGCAAACACCTATTTTGGAAAGTAGTTGATATTTGTATTCTCACTGCTAAAAACCATCCCATATGCTCAGTCAGTTGAAAAAGTTACATTTTGGGGTGTTTTAATGGGTGCTATTGGACAAAAGTTGCAGCTTTCACAAAACTCAAAAATGATTTTGTGCCAAAACTATGAGAGCTACATGGCCAATTCTTGCTCACCTAACACAACGTGGGGCCCTGTATAACATACTGTGACAATTAGCCTTCTAGCCTTTATGGTTTTGAAGAAATGGGCAATTCATTTTTTTATTGTGGCAAACGCATTATCTCAAAGAGCAAACACCTATTTTGGAAAGTAGTTGATATTTGTATTCTCACTGCTAAAACCCATCCCATATGCACAGTCAGTGTGGGGTATGGACAGATCAGTTGAAAAAGTTACATTTTGGGGTGTTTTAATGGGTGCTATTGGACAAAAGTTGCAGCTTCTCACAAAACTCAAAAACGAAGTTGTGCCAAAACTATGAGAGCTACATGGCCAATTCTTGCTCACCTAACACAACGTGGGGCCCTGTATAACATACTGGAAAATTAGCCTTCTAGCCCTTTATGGTTTTGAAGAAATGGGCAATCATTTTTTTATTGTGGCAAACGCATTATCTCAAAGAGCAAACACCTATTTTGGAAAGTAGTTGATATTTGTATTCTCACTGCTAAAAACCATCCCATATGCACAGTCAGTGTGGGGGTATGGACAGATCAGTTGAAAAAGTTACATTTTGGGGTGTTTTAATGGGTGCTATTGGACAAAAGTTGCAGCTTTCCACAAAACTCAAAACGAAGTTGTGCCAAAACTATGAGAGCTACATGGCCAATTCTTGCTCACCTAACGCAACGTGGGGCCCTGTATAACATACTGGAAAATTAGCCTTCTAGCCTTTATGGTTTTGAAGAAATGGGCAATTCATTTTTTTATTGTGGCAAACGCATTATCTCAAAGAGCAAACACCTATTTTGGAAAGTAGTTGATATTTGTATTCTCACTGCTAAAAACCATCCCATATGCACAGTCAGTGTGGGGTATGGACAGATCAGTTGAAAAAGTTACATTTTGGGGTGTTTTAATGGGTGCTATTGGACAAAAGTTGCAGCTTTCTCCACAAAACTCAAAAACGAAGTTGTGCCAAAACTATGAGAGCTACATGGCCAATTCTTGCTCACCTAACACAACGTGGAGGGCCCTGTATAACATACTGGACAATTAGCCTTCTAGACTTTATGGTTTTGAAGAAATGGGCAATTCATTTTTTTATTGTGGCAAACGCATTATCTCAAAGAGCAAACACCTATTTTGGAAAGTAGTTGATATTTGTATTCTCACTGCTAAAAACCCATCCCATATGCACAGTCAGTGTGGGGTATGGACAGATCAGTTGAAAAAGTTACATTTTGGGGTGTTTTAATGGGTGCTATTGGACAAAAGTTGCAGCTTTCACAAAACTCAAAACGAAGTTGTGCCAAAACTATGAGAGCTACATGGCCAATTCTTGCTCACCTAACACAACGTGGGGCCTTGTATAACATACTGGAAAATTAGCCTTCTAGCCTTTATGGTTTTGAAGAAATGGGCAATTCATTTTTTTATTGTGGCAAACGCATTATCTCAAAGAGCAAACACCTATTTTGGAAAGTAGTTGATATTTGTATTCTCACTGCTAAAAACCATCCCATATGCACAGTCAGTGTGGGGTATGGACAGATCAGTTGAAAAAGTTACATTTTGGGGTGTTTTAATGGGTGCTATTGGACAAAAGTTGCAGCTTTCACAAAACTCAAAAACGAAGTTGTGCCAAAACTATGAGAGCTACATGGCCAATTCTTGCTCACCTAACACAACGTGGGGCCCCTGTATAAAATACTGGACAATTAGCCTTCTAGCCTTTATGGTTTTGAAGAAATGGGCAATTCATTTTTTTATTGTGGCAAACGCATTATCTCAAAGAGCAAACACCTATTTTGGAAAGTAGTTGATATTTGTATTCTCACTGCTAAAAACCATCCCATATGCACAGTCAGTGTGGGGTATGGACAGATCAGTTGAAAAAGTTACATTTTGGGGTGTTTTAATGGGTGCTATTGGACAAAAAGTTGCAGCTTTCACAAAACTCAAAAACGAAGTTGTGCCAAAACTATGAGAGCTACATGGCCAATTCTTGCTCACCTAACGCAACGTGGGGCCCCTGTATAACATACTGAAAAATTAGCCTTCTAGCCTTTATGGTTTTGAAGAAATGGGCAATTCATTTTTTTATTGTGGCAAACGCATTATCTCAAAGAGCAAACACCTATTTTGGAAAGTAGTTGATATTTGTATTCTCACTGCTAAAAACCATCCCATATGCACAGTCAGTGTGGGGTATGGACAGATCAGTTGAAAAAGTTACATTTTGGGGTGTTTTAATGGGTGCTATTGGACAAAAGTTGCAGCTTTCACAAAACTCAAAAACGAAATTGTGCCAAAACTATGAGAGCTACATGGCCAATTCTTGCTCACCTAACACAACGTGGGGCCCTGTATAACATACTGGACAATTAGCCTTCTAGCCTTTATGGTTTTGAAGAAATGGGCAATTCATTTTTTTATTGTGGCAAACGCATTATCTCAAAGAGCAAACACCTATTTTGGAAAGTAGTTGATATTTGTATTCTCACTGCTAAAACCCATCCCATATGCACAGTCAGTGTGGGGGTATGGACAGATCAGTTGAAAAAGTTACATTTTGGGGTGTTTTAATGGGTGCTATTGGACAAAAGTTGCAGCTTTCACAAAACTCAAAAACGAAGTTGTGCCAAAACTATGAGAGCTACATGGCCAATTCTTGCTCACCCTAACACAACGTGGGGCCCCTGTATAACATACTGGAAATTAGCCTTCTAGCCTTTATGGTTTTGAAGAAATGGGCAATTCATTTTTTTATTGTGGCAAACGCATTATCTCAAAGAGCAAACACCTATTTTGGAAAGTAGTTGATATTTTGTATTCTCACTGCTAAAAACCATCCCATATGCACAGTCAGTGTGGGGTATGGACAGATCAGTTGAAAAAGTTAGATTTTGGGGTGTTTTAATGGGTACTATTGGACAAAAGTTGCAGCTTTCACAAAACTCAAAAACGAAGTTGTGCCAAAACTATGAGAGCTACATGGCCAATTCTTGCTCACCTAACACACACGTGGGGCCCTGTATAACATACTGGAAAATTAGCCTTCTAGCCTTTATGGTTTTGAAGAAATGGGCAATTCATTTTTTTATTTGTGGCAAACGCATTATCTCAAAGAGCAAACACCTATTTTGGAAAGTAGTTGATATTTTGTATTCTCACTGCTAAAAACCATCCCATATGCACAGTCAGTGTGGGGTATGGACAGATCAGTTGAAAAAGTTACATTTTGGGGTGTTTTAATGGGTGCTATTGGACAAAAGTTGCAGCTTTCCACAAAACTCAAAAACGAAATTGTGCCAAAACTATGAGAGCTACATGGCCAATTCTTGCTCACCTAACACGAACGTGGGGCCCTGTATAACATACTGGACAATTAGCCTTCTAGCCTTTATGGTTTTGAAGAAATGGGCAATTCATTTTTTTATTGTGGCAAACGCATTATCTCAAAGAGCAAACACCTATTTTGGAAAGTAGTTGATATTTGTATTCTCACTGCTAAAACCCATCCCATATGCACAGTCAGTGTGGGGTATGGACAGATCAGTTGAAAAAGTTACATTTTGGGGTGTTTTAATGGGTGCTATTGGACAAAAGTTGCAGCTTTCCACAAAACTCAAAAACGAAGTTGTGCCAAAACTATGAGAGCTACATGGCCAATTCTTGCTCACCTAACACAACGTGGGGCCCTGTATAACATACTGGAAAATTAGCCTTCTAGCCTTTATGGTTTTGAAGAAATGGGCAATTCATTTTTTTATTGTGGCAAACGCATTATCTCAAAGAGCAAACACCTATTTTGGAAAGTAGTTGATATTTGTATTCTCACTGCTAAAAACCCATCCCATATGCACAGTCAGTGTGGGGTATGGACAGATCAGTTGAAAAAGTTAGATTTTGGGGTGTTTTAATGGGTACTATTGGACAAAAGTTGCAGCTTTCACAAAACTCAAAAACGAAGTTGTGCCAAAACTATGAGAGCTACATGGCCAATTCTTGCTCACCTAACACAACGTGGGGCCCTGTATAACATACTGGAAAATTAGCCTTCTAGCCTTTATGGTTTGAAGAAATGGGCAATTCATTTTTTATTGTGGCAAACGCATTATCTCAAAGAGCAAACACCTATTTTGGAAGTAGTTGATATTTGTATTCTCACTGCTAAAAACCATCCCATATGCACAGTCAGTGTGGGGTATGGACAGATCAGTTGAAAAAGTTACATTTTGGGGTGTTTTAAATGGGGTGCTATTGACAAAAGTTGCAGCTTTCACAAAACTCAAAAACGAAGTTGTGCCAAAACTATGAGAGCTACATGGCCAATTCTTGCTCACCTAACACAACGTGGGCCCTGTATAACATACTGGAAAATTAGCCTTCTAGCCTTTATGGTTTTGAAGAAATGGGCAATTCATTTTTTTATTGTGGCAAACGCATTATCTCAAAAAGCAAACACCTATTTTGGAAAGTAGTTGATATTTGTATTCTCACTGCTAAAAACCATCCCATATGCACAGTCACAGTAGTGGGGTATGGACAGATCAGTTGAAAAAGTTACATTTTGGGGTGTTTTAATGGGTGCTATTGGACAAAAGTTGGCAGCTTTCACAAAACTCAAAAACGAAGTTGTGCCAAAACTATGAGAGCTACATGGCCAATTCTTGCTCACACTAACGCAACGTGGGGCCCTGTATAACATACTGGAAAATTAGCCTTCTAGCCTTTATGGTTTTGAAGAAATGGCAATTCATTTTTTTATTGTGGCAAACGCATTATCTCAAAGAGCAAACACCTATTTTGGAAAGTAGTTGATATTTGTATTCTCACTGCTAAAAACCATCCCCATATGCACAGTCAGTGTGGGGTATGGACAGATCAGTTGAAAAAGTTACATTTTGGGGTGTTTTAATGGGTGCTATAGGACAAAAGTTGCAGCTTTCACAAAACTCAAAAACGAAGTTGGTGCCAAAACTATGAGAGCTACATGGCCAATTCTTGCTCACCTAACGCAACGTGGGGCCCTGTATAACATACTGAAAAATTAGCCTTCTAGCCTTTATGGTTTTGAAGAAATGGGCAATTCATTTTTTTATTGTGGGCAAACGCATTATCTCAAAGAGCAAACACCTATTTTGGAAAGTAGGTTGATATTTGTATTCTCACTGCTAAAAACCATCCCATATGCACAGTCAGTGTGGGGGTATGGACAGATCAGTTGAAAAAGTTACATTTTGGGGTGTTTTAATGGGTGCTATTGGACAAAAGTTGCAGCTTTCACAAAACTCAAAAACGAAATTGTGCCAAAACTATGAGAGCTACATGCCAATTCTTGCTCACCTAACACAACGTGGGGCCCTGTATAACATACTGGACAATTAGCCTTCTAGCCTTTATGGTTTTGAAGAAATGGGCAATTCATTTTTTTATTGTGGCAAACGCATTATCTCAAAGAGCAAACACCTATTTTGGAAAGTAGTTGATATTTGTATTCTCACTGCTAAAAACCATCCCATATGCACAGTCAGTGTGGGGTAATGGACAGATCAGTTGAAAAAGTTACATTTTGGGGTGTTTTAATGGGTGCTATTGGACAAAAGTTGCAGCTTTCACAAAACTCAAAAACGAAGTTGTGCCAAAACTATGAGAGCTACATGGCCAATTCTTGCTCACCTAACGCAACGTGGGGCCCTGTATAACATACTGAAAATTAGCCTTCTAGCCTTATGGTTTTGAAGAAATGGGCAATTCATTTTTTATTGTGGCAAACGCATTATCTCAAAGAGCAAACACCTATTTTGGAAAGTAGTTGATATTTGTATTCTCACTGCTAAAAACCATCCCATATGCACAGTCAGTGTGGGGTATGGGACAGATCAGTTGAAAAAGTTACATTTTGGGGGTGTTTTAATGGGTGCTATTGGACAAAAGTTGCAGCTTTCACAAAACTCAAAAACGAAATTGTGCCAAAACTATGAGAGCTACATGGCCAATTCTTGCTCACCCTAACACAACGTGGGGCCCTGTATAACATACTGGACAATTAGCCTTCTAGCCTTTATGGTTTTGAAGAAATGGGCAATTCATTTTTTTATTGTGGCAAACGCATTATCTCAAAGAGCAAAACACCTATTTTGGAAAGTAGTTGATATTTGTATTCTCACTGCTAAAACCCATCCCATATGCACAGTCAGTGTGGGGTATGGACAGATCAGTTGAAAAAGTTACATTTTGGGGTGTTTTAATGGGTGCTATTGGACAAAAGTTGCAGCTTTCACAAAACTCAAAAACGAAATTGTGCCCAAAACTATGAGAGCTACATGGCCAATTCTTGCTCACCTAACACAACGTGGGGCCCCTGTATAACATACTGGACAATTAGCCTTCTAGCCTTTATGGTTTTGAAGAAGATGGGCAATTCATTTTTTTATTGTGGGCAAACGCATTATCTCAAAGAGCAAACACCTATTTTGGAAAGTAGTTGATATTTTGTATTCTCACTGCTAAAAACCCATCCCATATGCACAGTCAGTGTGGGGTATGGACAGATCAGTTGAAAAAGTTACATTTTGGGGTGTTTTAATGGGTGCTATTGGACAAAAGTTGCAGGCTTTCACAAAACTCAAAAACGAAGTTGTGCCAAAACTATGAGAGCTACATGGCCAATTCTTGCTCACCTAACACACACGTGGGGCCCTGTATAACATACTGGAAAATTAGCCTTCTAGCCTTTATGGTTTTGAAGAAATGGGCAATTCATTTTTTATTGTGGCAAACGCATTATCTCAAGAGCAAACACCTATTTTGGAAAGTAGTTGATATTTGTATTCTCACTGCTAAAAAACCATCCCATATGCACAGTCAGTGTGGGGTATGGACAGATCAGTTGAAAAAAGTTAGATTTTGGGGTGTTTTAAATGGGTACTATTGGACAAAAGTTGCAGCTTTCACAAAACTCAAAAACGAAGTTGTGCCAAAACTATGAGAGCTACATGGCCAATTCTTGCTCACCTAACACAACGTGGGGCCCTGTATAACATACTGGAAAATTAGCCTTCTACGCCTTTATGGTTTGAAGAAATGGGCAATTCATTTTTTTAATTGTGGCAAACGCATTATCTCAAAGAGCAAACACCTATTTTTGAAAGTAGTTGATATTTGTATTCTCACTGCTAAAAAACCATCCCATATGCACAGTCAGTGTGGGGGTATGGACAGATCAGTTGTAAAAAGTTACATTTTGGGGTGTTTTAATGGGTGCTATTGGACAAAAGTTGCAGCTTTCACAAAACTCAAAAACGAAATTGTGCCAAAACTATGAGAGCTACATGGCCAATTCTTGCTCACCCTAACACAACGTGGGGCCCTGTATAACATACTGGACAATTAGCCTTCTAGCCTTTATGGGTTTGAAGAAATGGGGCAATTCCATTTTTTTATTGTGGCAAACGCATTATCTCAAAGAGCAAACACCTATTTTGGAAAGTAGTTGATATTTGTATTCTCACTGCTAAAACCCATCCCATTATGCACAGTCAGTGTGGGGTATGGACAGATCAGTTGAAAAAGTTACATTTTGGGGTGTTTTAATGGGTGCTATTGGACAAAAGTTGCAGCTTTCACAAAACTCAAAAACGAAGTTGTGCCAAAACTATGAGAGCTACATGGCCAATTCTTGCTCACCTAACACAACGTGGGGCCCTGTATAACATACTGGAAAATTAGCCTTCTAGCCTTTATGGTTTTGAAGAAATGGGCAATTCATTTTTTATTGTGGCAAACGCATTATCTCAAAGAGCAAACACCTATTTTGGAAAGTAGTTGATATTTGTATTCTCACTGCTAAAAACCATCCCATATGCACAGTCAGTGTGGGGTATGGACAGATCAGTTGAAAAAGTTAGATTTTGGGGTTGTTTTAATGGGTACTATTGGACAAAAGTTGCAGCTTTCACAAAACTCAAAAACGAAGTTGTGCCAAAACTATGAGAGCTACATG